>JASCZW010010524.1:0-36260 GCA_034211315.2 Aedes japonicus | reverse complement strand
GATCTGTGGATACGACGAATTCAGAATACCGTACATAAGGACCGGCATCTTCATGGGCCAAATATATAAAGATGAAAGCCTCCAAAAGCGCCTGCTGCCCTTCTCACGGTCCCACGAAGGTGACATTCTGTTTTGGTCGGATCTGGGATCGTGCCATTAGGCGAAACCGCGGATGGAGTGGTACGAAGCCAACGATGTTGTTTTTGTACCGCAGGAGGCAAATCTGCAAAACTCACCAGAACTCGTTTAACAGAAAAATTCTGGGTGATGATGAAGGGCACGCTTCGGAAAACAGGGAGGTCTTCAAAAACGACAAGGATTTTAAGGAAGAGTTAATGAAAGCGTGTAAGAAAGATGAGAACCAGAACGACAGGTCCAAAGCCCTGATAAAGCCTGCATGGTTGTGATGGCTATGACCATGGTTATCACGTAAAGAACAAGAGTACAATACGGTATTGTGCCAGCACTGAGGAGACAGCCCCTTAAGTAAGATGTATTTATCGCAACCCTGGTTAGGTAGCTTACCGGATACATTACCAACCATGAAAGGCAAAATTAGAGCAAACGGGTTGATTTTACGTTTAAAAACCTCTCCAAAGAACAGAATGAAATTTTGCAGAAGCATAGGGGGCACTTCTTAGGAGTTTAAGCAAGAATTTCTGACAGGAAAAATGTCAGGAATTCAGGAGAGCCCAGAAGTTCCGAAGGAAACTTCCCACCAGTTTAATTGGAACGACCAAGTAGTGCCAGATTGCTTCCTTGTAGTTCAACATCAAACATTCCAAAATTTCAGAATGAGGCTTTCTCGAAGTTCAAGGATTTCCAGAAGTTCAGGTAGATACTTCTGAGAAATATAGGAAGAAGCTTTCCGGAAATATAGTAGGTACTTTCTAGTTGTTTGAGGAGGAGTGTCTTAGACATTTAGGAAAAAACTTCCCTGAAGTTCAGAAGAAGACTTCGCAATAGTTCAAGAAGTAACTTCCAGCAAATTTAAGAAGACTTTCCATGAAATTCTGGAGAGAACTTTCCCAAGGTTTTGACAATTTTCCTCACAGTTTATGATGGATCAGAGATTTAGAAAGTAGCCAAGTTCAGGTAAAAACTTACCAAAAGTTTCTGGAAGGTTGAGTTGCGTTGTTAGATGTGAATTTTCGAGAACTGGGAAGTGATTGGCAAGAAATTCATAATGAAACTTCCCAGAATTTCAGCAAAGTGCTTTATAGAAGATTAGGAGAGAGCTTCCCTGAACTTCAAGAGATAATCATTGACGAACCGAAGAAGCAGTCGATACAGAAATCATTCATATGACCATACTAATATTCATTGCTCGTGACGTATTAAAATATGGCAAGCACCATCTATCCAATCGTTCGCATCGAACTACGATCAAGGACACAAACTCATATAGGAATTACTATTCCTTGGTTTCCGTCTCACCCAGTTTGAAAGATTTGCTCCTCGATTCTGAAAAAATTCTCAGTTAGGGTACTTAAAAGCAAAGGAAAAAGTTTGAATGCTTTTTGACTTTTAAGATAAAATCGTTGAAGTGAGATCGATCACTGCATATCTATACAGCAACTTTGAATGTAAAATATTTAACCGAAACTATGCTGTAGTGGTAACTAGAATAATAACTCTCTTCATCTTTGAAATTGATGCGACACTTGTGCACATATTAATTAATAACTCTCCGAAAAATACTTCAAATAGCAACTTTGAAACAGCATCCCAATGAGGTTTTCAAATAACAAAAACATTGATGTAATTCACAAAACAAGAGTGAAAAATGTAAATAATTCTTCGACTGTCAGTAATGACAGTTAAATTGAACAATGTTCTGAATTATTGTATGGTGTAATATTTCAATGACATTTTGAAAAATTTCAACACTACAGTCAACAGATCATTGCACCGAATGATATTAAACCTCATTTTTTGACAGTTCAGGAGCTTGTTTACAAGGTGTTACAATTTCAACCGCTCAATAGAAAATTTGCATTGGCTTTTTCCGGATTCTGTAAGGAAAAAGCCCGATTCAAAGTAAATTTGGACGCATTCAAGTGATCCAAATCAAATGTCAAACGTCAAAACGTCATCATGATCTGCACAGTCGCTGATGACACTGTACCGGCAAACTCATTCCTATTTAAACGCATTTGTTGTGCATTTGTCACTTCCTTACCGCATCCTCGAAGATTTCGCTTGACAATTGCCCAAAAATTTTCGATCGGTCTGAACTCAGGGCAACTCGGAGGATTGATCTCTTTGGCGACGGAATGAACATTGTTTGCAGCATACCATTCTAGTACCTCCTTAGAGAAGTGGCGAGCTGCTAGATCCGGTAAGACATAACGTTGGTCTTGTGTTGCCGAATGAAGGTAAAATCCGCTTTTCAGACACTCTTCAATGTAAACCTTCGACCGTCATTGTGTGAGATGTGATGAAAACTTTGCGTTATAAGGCCACAACTGCAGATTCCTCGCCAAATCATTGGTTTCCGAGCAAACTTATAAGCGAAAACAAATGTATACGTGGTAGGGCCATCCCTACGGCCAGTTGCCAGGTAAAATTTTCGTCCAGGGATTTGCTTATAATCCATTTTGACATATGTTTCGTCATACATTAAAATACATCCATCAAATTTCGTCAAAACTCGTTCGTATAGTAATCGTGCTCGCTTTTTGGCCACTAAATGTTGTTTCAGGGAGCGATTCGGATGTTTACTGGTACAAAAAGACTTATATCCTTCTCTTGAACGGATGTTTACGCACGGTGGAAAAGTTGGAATCGTATTTCTTTGCCAAATCACGTATGGAGACACCTGCAGGTTTGCCTTTCACGTACCTCAGCACCTTTCTCCTCAGCTCTTTGTCCCCTAGTGCCAGTTTTATGATAGATGCGCTGTCTGCTCTATCCGCACTCAGAGTATCCTTGTACTTTTCGATTACAAGACATACCGATTGACTTTGGGAATTTTAACAGTTTGGCTATTTTTGAGGCGGATCACGAAGGATTCACTAGATAGTTTGTGCACAATTAATTTTATTTGCTCAAGTTCCATGATCCGTAATTTCGAGATGCGTCAATAATCGAGAAAAACGTTTCTGCAAATTTCTTTGTCAATGGAAACATCAACAAGTTCCTGCCAAAGGTTTTTGTTTGTGCAAACTTACTTTGAATCGAGCTTAAGATTCAGGAAATTATGTTAAAATTAGCACTGGTGTCTGCTTTTCTGTTTTACTTCAGTCGTAAAGACTGTAGTCGATGAAATTTGGACACACAAAATAAGTCACCAATAATTTTCCTTGAGCCCGATTCTTTTCAAACTTTCTGGAAATAAAGTACTACTAAATGGTTAGTTTTGACATCATTGGTTTATTGAACCTCTTCTCCCAACCCAAATGCCCGCACCTTTGCCTTGACCCCTTTCATCAAATTTTGGGCAATGATAGGACCGACTTGCTTAATTACTTTTAACCACACTTTCTTTAGTTCAAGTTCATTTTCTATCAGTTTTGGAGTTTTAACGAGCTTTGCCTTCATTATTGCCCAAAATTTATCAATTGGGCGAAGTTCCGGAGTGTTTGGAGGGTTGACGTCTTTTGGTACAAAAACTACATTATTATCTTTGTACCAGTCTAAGACGGGCCGGGCATAGTGGCAAGATGCCAAATCCGGTTAAAACAGTGTCGGGCCATCGTGAGATCTCAAGAAGGGCAGAAGTCGTTTTTGGAGGCATTCGTCCTTGTAGATTTGTCCGTTGACGGTCCCAGAAGTGATGAAGGGCTGACTCATTTTGCCACATCCGCAGATCGCTTGCCAGACAAGGAATTTTTTGGCGAATTTCGACAGTTTCTTCTTCCGTACACTTTTCCGGAACAGCCAACTTAGAGGTGGCGACGTAGTGTTCCTGTCCTGGCATTTGTTTGGTGTCGGCTTTAGTGTAGGTCTCATCGTCCATCACAATGCAGAACGGTTTTGTGAGCCACTCCCTGTACAGTTTTCTTGCACGAGTTTTGGCCACCGAGTTCTGTTTATTGCTCCGGTTCGGTGCCTTCTGAACCTTGTACACATGTAATCCAGAACGTTTCATTGTTTTCTGCACAAAACAAACTGAAACTTTCGCCTTTTCGCAACATTCTGATCGAAATGTTGGGATAACGCTTAAATTAGTTCAATACCATCCTGGCCTTCTCCGGATTTGATGTGCCACGTTTTTTGCCACTACCATTTTTCCGCTTGGTTGTCTTACGGTCCTTTAATGTTTTGATCACATGAGATACGGTTGAATGTGCGATTCCGAGCTGTTTTCCGATCCATCGATGAGAAGCGTTTGGGTTTTCGAAGTGAGTGCCCAAAATTTGTTGGCGCACTATTTCTTCATTCGAAGCCATCACTCGACCGATTTTCACGAAACTCATTACACAATTGACACAACACAATGAAATACATTCAGTTAAAATTTCAATAATTTTACCCACACGCTAAAAAGTTACGAACAATTGCGTGTGTCCAAATTTCATCGAATACGGTGTATAGTAAGTTTGAGCAAACAATCTCAAACCGATTTTACCGAAAATATTCTAAGTCTTCGTAAACATGCCCCATGAACTGTCAAAACTGCATTGATGACGCCACCGTGCAATGATCTACTGTCGAGTTCGGTTGCCGACTTGATCAGATTCAGTCGGCTTCTGTAATGTGCAATTTTGCTCGACTCGACAGTGACAAGTGTCTATAATTGACCTCATAATTTCTGCGCTAAATGTTGCATGGTCAGCTTTCCTTCGGAGCAGCAATCCAATCATCCACTAGCAAGAAATGCTGTTGGTTTTAAATGGGAGGATTCAGCGACGGGTGAAAGATTGTGATTACGGCAGAGGACCTGTTTACACTACGCCTTAACAATCTAAACAGAATGCGACCATATGACAAATCGTACCCCCCTCCCGGTGCGCATTTGTTCCAAACATACATTTCATTTCAATTTCCATTCGGAATAACTTTCACCAGACGTCTCTGGATTTAATAAAGTTGTTTTTGTCCGTTGAGTCTCATCAGGAGACCCCATAACCGTCAGTCGGACATCAACCGCAAACCACCTTATTGCAGAACGGGGAATGGCTGCGACACGTTTGTTTTCCTTTCTCACCAGACGCATAGCAGTGCCTACTATGTATAGTTTTTCCTGTGACTGTGTCCACTGACTGGTGTTTTACCATTCCTAAAACAGAAAAATGACAGCAAGCAATCCAGCTTGGCAACAGTCAAGAACGTCAGAGACTCTTAGTCAGAGTTGTTGTTCTGGTTTTCATGAAAATACGATCCAACGATGCACTCACCGAAGATAGGTGGGTGGGTGTATTTTGAGTGTGTGTTTGAGCGTTGTCAGTGTCCCAAGTTTGTTGTTTTTGGAGCTGGAGATTAGAAGCAGCAGTCGGGTAGTTTTGTTGTGGCAGGTAAATATAAAATATTTATGTTAAGTTTTCCCAGAGTTTGTTTTATTAGAGTCATTCGGTGGTGGAGGCAGAAAGCTAAAGTTTCTGAGTGTATGCACGTCTTTCCTGGTGGACTCATTGGCTCGGGTAGACGTTGGTAGTTTATTTGGCATTTAATTTGCACTATGTTTTAATTATGCGCTGCATTCGTCTCTAAGTAGTATAGCGAAAGAACTTCATTCGCAACGTTCCGAGTGATTGGCTGTCGTCTGGAAAATGTTTTGAAACTGCAGGCCTCATTCAATATTAGCTTCCAATTAATCATTGTATCCCAGAATAATAACCAAACTCCTTAAGACTTCCACCTCGATGTTGACCTTCTTCCTTTCTCCTCCACTTAAACTAATTGGATCAATTCAACCCCACATTCCATACAAGTACACACTGTTCATATATGCGGAGATATAGCTTAAGTTTGACCTATAAAATATCCCTAGATACTCACTGCGGTCCACCGAAGAAGAGGTCAAAGTCACGGAACTCGATTCGCACTCGCTGGTTCGGTTTTCCAATAAACTGATATGTGCACGACATATCTTTTGGATAAGCACCTGGATAAGTTGGTGATATAATAGCACCCGTACGTTTCTGAGCAAAATTAATTACATAGGAACATGGCGACCCAATTACTGGCTGACCAATCTCATATTCAGCTGGAACGAAACGAGAAGGAGAAAAGTTGAAGATGGAAATAAATTAGTTGAGATTTTCCTCGAAGGACTCGCCGGCGGGCCGGGAAAACTTACATTCATTAATAAAGGCATATCGACCCTCGAATATATCAGGTGTTGTCGAGTTTTTATCCGTATAAAATGACAATGCAATAGCACGATATAATGAAATACGACGACGTGGCGGTATAGGTCCACAGTAGCGTCCGCCGAAGGGCGAGTTGATCAGTTCGGCCGGGTCGGATGACTGAACTTCGGCGTACACGTCCATGTACTCGTGGACGCAACTGGATTGATAAAGGGGCGGGAAGAAAAATATTCGAGGTTAGGTACTTATTGGATATCTCGCTTGGCAATTGAGGATAAATTGGCCAATAGCCTTATCTGCTTCTATGGCGCTCCCAGGGTTGAAGCGACACGCGCAAGCGATTTTGACAGTTCATTATTAACTGATTGTGTCGCGTCCACTCTGGGTGCCCCCTGAGTCTTTAGACGATAGCAGATGCGACTGTTTGACAATTTATTCTTGAAATATGTTCGGTTCCATCTTCCACGTTCGTTTACAGTACACATCCGATAGTTTTGAAAACTGTGGGTCAGATCAAGCCAGTTGTTGATGTTGTTGATTGACGTTATCATACGGACAGTCATGCTATCGGACCTGCTACCATATTCCAGTTCTCGGTTTTACGCCATGTTGGCTTCAGTAGATTAAAGAGTGGGATTTCGTGTTTAAATTGGATTATTTAGGGCATGCAAAATATATAGTGAGTATTGAGCACGATATCTAGCTACAAGCAAAAAATGTCATTCCACACAGTACAAGACAGGATATTGAGAAAAAATAACAAAAAGCAAAATAGTAGTATTTCCTTTTTTTTAAATCTGGGAACAAGTCACACCAGTGAACTCTAACCTTCTGTGATTGTGATATTAGTAGTTTTGAAAAGACAAATATTAGAAAATCCTTATATCAATCAGCATATTAGGGGCTTATAGTAGCAGTTTTTCTATGTAGTGAGTCGAAAGCATTTAACAAGGCTGTATTTTTTTTTCTTCATACAAACATCTTAAATATAAGACTTCATCCACAAGTATGTAACATAAGAATTGCCGTATGCGTGATAATGTTCGCAAAATCAAAATTTAAAATGAAATTGCCAGCAACGTAGGTTACAATGCCGAGTATTACGTCTACATCCCCTCTCAAGATGTGGAGATAGGTGGTATGATTTCTGCAGCGAGTCTGACGTGTGAAGACATTATGGAAGGTATGGGGTGACTTCCAAGTTCTGCTTCGTCTACCAATTGCATGCAACAACAATGGTAGATGAAAGAAAGAAGTATTCACCGTCAGACTCGATACATGCGAAACCGCTCAACTTCCAATGAGAGTGAAGAATACTTCATGCAGTGGATATTCGACTTCGCTAAAAAGGATTGTCCAGACTCTGTCGTAACACAGCCGAATTTACGGGATACCACTCGAAGCAAGGGTTCTCTGGACGAACCGTTCACAATGTTGGAATTTTTAATGGCTCTTCTTTCATCGAACAACTCTGCTCCGGGAAGCGATATGATCAAATTCAACCCTCTAAAAAATCTCCCCGATATCGCTAAAAAACGATTACTTAACCCAGGGTGGCCACAGACTCGGAAAAATCGGGAAATACGGGAAAAATTCGGGAATCAAAAATCATCGGGAAAAAGGCGGGAATTTCAAAAGTCATCGGGAATTTTTGTCATTTTTGATCTCATTGTTCAGCCTGTTCAAAACGTACCGCTTAGAGAGGGTTATTCCGAGAGTCGAAGTGACGTTTGTCACTTGGTGAAGTGATAAGAGTCACCTACAGTGACGTGACTCTCCTGGGTAAATCAAATGGAGAGTCACGTCACTGCAGGTGACTCTTCTCACTTCACCAAGTGACAAACGTCACTTAGACTCTCGGAAAAACCCTCAGAGCATCTTCAGCGGTGGTATATTTTAACATCTTTATAAATGATTTGCATCAGCAAACTTAAAAAGAACCAGCTAAAACAGACCAACTTTGCGTTCCCCGCCCCGGTGTAGTATTTCTTGTTGTTAAACCCACCAACACCTATCATCTTGTCAATCTATCCAGAGATCACAAGTTTTTTTTTCAGAAACCGAGGATTTTTCGCAAACTTTTTACCATGGAACATACCATAAAATCAGGGAACTTTCCAGAAATTAAGGGTTCTTCTTAGAAGTTCAGACAACTTTCCTGAAATTCATATTGTTTCCTAGAAATTCAGGGAATTGTCCACAAATTCAAGGAGCTTACCACGAGTTCAGGAAAGTTTCCAAAAGTGAAGGGTTCTTCACAGAAGTTTAGGTAACTATCCAGAAATTCAGGGGGCTTCCAGAAGTTTACAAAACTTATCAGATTATTTTGGGTATTTTTCTTCCCAAAAATTCAAGGAGATTATTAGAGAACTTCCAATAGAGCACAGCCAAGAAATTTATGAAGCTTTTCAAGAGTTTGCTGATCTTGACTGCAGGAAATGCTCACAAAGATCATGGAACTCCCCCAAAGATCACGAAATTTTCCAAAAGGTCAGCAAACATCTCAGACGTTCAGAGAACGTCCCAGAAATTTAGAAAATTTCCCAGAAGTTCAGGGAACTTTCCAGAAGCTCGAAAAAAACTCCCGGATGCTCAGAGGATTTAGCAATTCAGGAAATTTCTCAGTTGTCCTGTGATCTTCCAAGAATTTTAGAAAACTTCCCCCAAGATCGGGGAACTTTCCAGAATTTCAGAAAACGTCCCAGATAAACAGGAAATGGATTTTTTGAGCATTCGGAAAGTTTAGGAAACATTCAAAGGATTTTTCTATAAGTTTGGGGAGCTTTCTAGAACATTCCAGATGATCGAGAAACTTTTCAATCGTTCCGAAAACATCCCAAAAGTTCAGGGTATTTAAGTTTTTAGAAGAACTTATACTTCTTACTACTCGATAATTTTTCGAACCCAACCAAAACGAGAATAAAGAAACCAACTACTTTTTAATCAATTTCATAGAATTTCCACCTATTCACAATCTTGGAGATCATTAAAAGTTCTTGTACGGTTTAACAACATCTTGGTAATGAACAGAAATTCCACGGCTTTTAAGATTTTTTTTTCAATTTCTCATAAGTTATTTAAATATGTGTGATATTCTGCTTTTTATCACAAATTATGCAGCTGCTGGAAGTTACAACTTCTGGGAAGCGAAAGCTGATTTTCTAAGTTCCTGCCATTTCCAGAAAGTTGTTCCTATTCCACGGATGATCAGCAAACTTTTTGGAAGTTCATCCAAGTTTCCAGAAACGTTAATAATTTTTTGGCAATTCCATGAACTTCTCTAAAGTTCCACCATTTCTCTTCTCGAAAGACAGCGAGCAAACTTCATGATTATCTGGACACTTCCAATTATTTTATTCAACTGCCGAGAAGTTTAATCAACTTCTGGCATGTTCATTATAGATAAACAAATATACCAAACCACGATTTGAACCACCGTTGAAGAAGCCTTTAGAAGATCTGGCTACACGGCTGTCCCAAGCAACACCACACTGCCATAGTTAGTTGCAGCAACAAGATTCTGACTATGGGAGTCACATTGAAGTTACTTTTACTGGTTTGCAACTAGTGTGCTACTAGGGGTAATAGGTGAGGCCAGAAATGAACTTATCTTTCATGTGGTGGCGAATGTGTTTGAAGTTTGGCGAATTCCGTTTGTAAGGGTGTTAACATAAGGTGAAAGAAGAATTTGGGCAGCTGTGCTCAATGCCATCTGACGTTGTTTGCCGGATTCCAGAGAAAAGAAAATGGTTTGGACAAATTTTGGCTAGAACCAAGAAGGAGCTACCGAATTTGACAACATATGTTGAAAATTGGCTCATCCTGTCGCACAAAAAGGCGTATTTTAAATAAATGGAAAGTGTCTGATGGTAAATCAAACTGGAAAAAGTTTGGGAGCTCAAAGATTTAGCTATAAGTAATTTATATTAACTCATCTTTACAGTCGGGAAAATAAAGCAAAATGTGGGAAAAACTCGGGGAAAATGCGGGAATTTTTATATCAAGATTGTGTGGCCACCCTGTATAACCTGTATAACACTCTCATGGAATCAAACATAGTTCCACCCACATGGAGGCATGTAAAATAATAGCTATTCAAAAGTCTGGGAAACCAGCGTCTGATTACAATTCCTACCATCCGATCTATCACGTTTAAGGAAATTTTCAGCAAAAATGATCCAAACAAGATTTGACCGTTGGGTTGAATCAAACAATCTTCTATAAAATACGCTGTTTGGTTTCCGAAAGAGCAAAGGAACAAACGATTGTTTAGCTTTGCTTTCATCTGATATAAAACTGGCCTTTGCACTCAACTCAGGTAACCAATAAGCAGTTCCAAAGCATTTTTACGGAAGCCTATCAAGCAGTTAAGTCACCTTAAATGCAACATAAATGCTGATTTTGGCCCAATATACGGCTGCTTTACTACAATGCCGTGATAATGCATCATTAATGCTATTTTGCATTCGAAATGCTTATTACTGGCTACAAGCATTTCAATAGCATTTGAAATTCAACTTAACAACAGATAGCATTCAAAATGCTAATATGATGCTTGTTGCATCTGAAATGCAGATTAAGGGTTGATTTACTGCATATGCTAATGCTTATTGGTTACCTGGGAAGGAGCAATTGGCTTCAGTATTTCTGGATCCACCTGGGTCAGAAATTTGGGGATCGAGTTTTCACCACAAAAAAACCTAATTGGTTGTGTATACTAGAAAGCGGTTCCCAGCCCAACTGCGTCTCCAGCTGTTGGGAAGAGACATTACCCAATCTTTGACCTTCAAATAGCTTGGAGTCATGTTTGATTCAAAATGCACTTGGAGTACTCACGTTGCGTATTTAAAACAGAAATGTCAATAAAAGATCAATTTTCTAATATCAATTTCTAGGACATGGTGGGGTGCTCACCCGGAAGACCTCATTAAACTCTACAAAACAACTATTCTTTCAGTTCTTGAATATGGCTCGTTTTGCTTCCTTTCGGCAAGAAACAGCCCCTCATTAAATTGGAACGCATTCAATATCGTTGTTCACGTATTGCCCTTGGCTGTATGCATTCAACGCATAATATGAGCCTGGAGGTTCTGACAGGAGTGGAACCCTTACAGAACCGCTTCTGGGAGATCTCATCTAGAATACTGATCAAGTGTGGAATCAATAACAACCTTGCGATTGAAAACTTCGAAGAAATGCTCGAATTGAGTACCCAGTCTAGATTCTTGCGAATCTATATTAACTATATGTCATCCAATATTAGTCTTCCATGCTAAAACTCTCTCAGTGTACGCTTACCTTATCACAGTTTCTCCATTGAGTATGATCTCTCCACGAAACAGGCTATTTAAGAAGTTTCAGAACGACCTATTTTAATTCCGCATATTTTTATTCAAAAGTACCAACATGTCAATTGCAATAGAAGAACTTTCACTGATGGGTCGAGCATTGATTAATTCACTGGTTTTGGTGCCTACTATGAGAATTCATCTGCCTTCCGGAAACTTCAGGACCCTTGCTGGCAGCAATAAATTTCGCATTGGGGATAGTTTCCAAAATGCCAATAGACCATTATTTCATTTTCTTGGATAGTTTCAGCTCAATTGAGGCCCTCCGATCGATGAAAACAGTGAGGCACTCATCTTACTTTCTTTCAAAAATAAGGGAGCAGCTGTGTGCGTTGGTCGGAATGTCATTTAGGATTATCTTTGTATGGGTCCGCTCACATTGCTCAATTCTAGGCAATGAGAAGGCGGACTCTCTACCAAAGGTGGGCGCACATAAAGGCGAGATTTTTGAAAGAAGAATTTCACATGATGAATTTTTCCCATTAGTACGTCAAAATTCTCTTCAAAGTTGGCAAAACGATTGGACTGGTAATTCTCTTGGGCGGTGGTTACATTACATTATTCCAAATGTTTCGTCGAGATCGTGGTTCGAAGGTCTGGATGTAAGTCGCGGTTTCATTCCTGTGATGTGAAGACTTATGTCCAACCACTACTCGCTACATGCACATCTCTACAGAATTGATCTCGTCGATACCAATTTATGTAGGTGTGGAACCAGTTTTGATGACATCGCTCACGCATTTTGACATTGTTCGGATAATGATGCTTTCAAATCACGACTACTGGATACCCTAGTGGCCCGAGGAAGACAATCCTTCCGTGAGGTAAGAGTTGCTTGGGAATGCTTGATCACCCTCCCCTACACTATAGTAAGTTCCGTGCCATTGCGTCCCAGCTATACCATCCTTTTGTTTCCGTGCTACTTGTACCTGCCCAGCAAGCTGTGGTCACCCATCTGCTTTTAGTTCCTGAAAGGGACTACAGGGACCGAGGATTTGGTAGATGTCGCAACCATGAGCAGCAAATAATATCTTAAATAAGTTACCTGCCTAGCCCCTTCCAAACGATAATGTGACCCATTAACCTCGAGCTAGCCACGAGTAATTGGCACCCCACTTTTACTAAAATCGAAAAATAAAACATTGTTTATAACAATATTGAATATCGGCTCCGTAAAGTGTTACACACGCCTGAGCCTAACAAATAAACGAACTTATTAAAAAAAATCTTTGGCAAAGTTCCTACCGGAAAAAATATCAAACAGGTACATCATAAGGGCATCTTCAGCGGGTGTCTATTTTCGGATCAGTTGTATACTTGATTTCAGGGAAACTTGAATACAACCAACCGATATAGAGCAACTTTGTGTTCCCCGCACAGGTGTTGTATTTCTCAAAGCTATAACCGCCAACAACTCCCGCAACTCCCTCTCATTTATCTGATTCATTAACAATAAGATTCATGGTCGGAGACTCTTTGCGATTGATTTGTTTGACCAAAAAAAATTTACTTCCAGTAGTGCGTCGTTAGCAGACGATGAGGAATACCTGCTCTTTCGTTTGGCTGAAGGTAAGTGTGAATACATGCATTTCATTTAAGCGATATTATATAATGCTGATTGGTAATTTGGCAGCGGAAAAACAAGAGTCAAAACGGATAGGGTCACGTCCTGAAGACGCCCCAACGTCGACCGTGATTCACGTTTTGCTCATCAGAAGCTATTCCAGGTTTACTTTAGCGATACGAGAAGCACTTTTTGCGACAACTAGAATCATCTCATGACTTTTTCCATGTTAGTTAGGAAAAGTCGGCCTGATCCCGCTGAAAAAGCGCACTGCTGCCGTACGGATGTTGGGGTACGGTTCCTCAGCTAGACCTCTTGACGAAAATGTGAGGATTGGGAAGTCAACCAGTCTGCTGACCCTGAGGATTTTTAGCAAAGCTATCCTGAAAACTTACGGCCCGCAGTATTTGCGTCTCCCAACACCGGAAGAGGTGAAGAAACTGATAAACGAAAATGCTTCCCAAAAGTTCGAAAAAAATCGCATAAATTTAGTGAACTTCCCAGAAACTCAGGGAACTTATCAAAAGTTCAGGATACTTCTTAAAAAAATCAGGAATCTTTCCAGAAGTTTTGCTATTCTTCCTGATGTTTAGGGAACATCCCAGAAAATCAGGGAACTTTCCAGAAGACCAAGTAACTTCTCAGAAGTTAAGGGTTCTTCCCAGAAGGTCAGGCAACTTTCCTGAAATTCAGGGTATTTACCAGATTTTTCCATAAGTTCAGAGAGCTTCACAAAAGTTGAGGGATACCCCTCGAAGGAGAAAGTATCTTCCCAGAAGTTCAGGCAACTATCCAGAAATTCATAGAGTTTCCTAAAAGTTTCTCAGAATTTTTTGGGTATTTCTCATAAGTTCATAGAACTCACCAAGATGTTCAGGGAACTTCCCAGAGTTTCAGGCAATTTCCCAAAAATTCAGGGAACTTCTCAAAAGTTCCGGGGACTTCCTAGAAGGTTCGAGAACATCGAGAATTCATGACGCCCTTCAAAAGTTTGCGGATGTTTCTAGGGGTTCAGAGAACTTCTCAGAAGTTCATGAAACTTCCCAAAAGTATAGGGAACTTTTCAGAAGCTCCGCGAATCTCTAGGAGTTCAAGAAAGTCGCTTGGTATTTAGGGTACTGCCCAGAATTTTAGGAAACTTCCATAAAGATCATGGAACTCAGAAGTTAAGGGTTCTTCCCAGAAGGTCAGGCAACTTTCCTGAAATTCAGGGTATTTACCAGAAATTTAGGGATTTTTTCCATGAATTCAGAGAGCTGCACATGAGTTCAAGGATACTTTCCAAGGGTTGAAGTATCTTCCCAGAAGTTCAGGCAACTATCTTGAAGTTCAGGGAGTTTCCCAAAAGTTTTTCAAATTTTTATTTGGGTAGTTCTCATAATTTCACAGAACTCACCAAGTTGTTCAGGTAACTTCCCAGAGTTTCAGGCCATTTCCCAAAAAATCAGGGAATCTCTCAAATGTACTGGGAACTTTTGAGAAGATTCGAGAACATCAGAAATTCATGAAGCTTTTCAAAAGTTTGCGGGTCTCCCTAGAGGTTCAGAGAACTTCTCAGAAGTTCATGCTACTTCCCAAAAGTAACTTTTCAGAAGTTCATTGAACCTGTAGGAGTTCAAAGAACTCCCTTGGTATTCAGGATACTCTGCAGAATTTCAGGAAACTTCCATAAAGATCAGGAAACTTCCGCAAGATCAGAAAACTTTCCAGAAGCTCAGCAAACATCTCAGACGTTCAGAGAACGTCCAAAAAATTCGGAGAACTTCCTAGAAGTTCAGGAAACTTTCAAAGAACACAAAAAACTTCCCAGGTGCTCAGTGTACGTCCCAGAAATTCAGGAAATGTGCTGGTCAAAAGTCCTGGGAGCTCCCAAGAATTAAAAAATACTTCCTCAAAGATTGGGGAGCTTTCCAGTATTTCAGAAAACGTCCCAGAAATTCAGGAAACTTTTAAGCAGTTATAAAGCATTCTCAAAATTATGGGAAATATTCCAAGGATTTTTTTTCATAAGTTTAAGAAATTTCATCCCAGAAGCTCAGGGTACTTAAGTTTTAAGAAGAACTTAAACTTCAGATCTTTAGAATTCATGAAACTTTTCAAAAGTTTGCGGGTCTACCTAGAGGTTTCAGAGAACTTCTCAGAAGTACATGGAACCTGTAGGAGTTCAAGGAACTTCTTTGATATTCAGAATACTTCCCAGAAATTCAGAAAACTTCCCAGAGTTCAGGAAACTTCCATAAAGATCAGGCAACTTTCCAAAAATCAGAAAACTTTCCACTAGTTCAGCGAACATCTCAGACGTTCAGAGAACGTCCCGTAAAATCGGAGAACTTTCCAGAAATTCAGGAAACTTTAAAAAAAACACAAAAACCTTCCCAGGTGCTCAGCATACGTCCCAGAAATTCAGAAAATGTCTTGGTCAAAAAATAATTAAGAGAATTTTCATGAGAATGGGGATTTTCCAGCATTTCAGAAAACGTCCTAGGAATTCAGGAAACCTCTATGGAGTTATTGAGCATTCTCAAAAGGAAACATTCCAAGGATTTTTTCATAATTTTAAGGAGTTTAAGGAACAGGAAGCTCAGGGTACTTAAGTTTTAAGAAGAACTTAAACTTCTTACTACACGATAATTTTTTGTACCGAACCAAAACAAGAATCATAAAGTCAACTATTTTATCAATGTTTAAATAATTTCGTGGAATATCCGCTGTATCACAATCTTAGAGATTCCTTAAAGTTTTTGTATGGTTTAACAGCATCTTGGAAATGCTGTTTATTTCACAGAAATCCCTCCAACTTACTAAAAGTTTTGCAAATCGACCAGTTTTCCAGATTTTTTTCAACTTCTCGTAAATTATTGAAATTTTTGGAACCCCCAATATTTTCTGGGAAGCTAAATGGGCTTTTCAAAGTTCCGGTAATTTCCAAAAAGTTGTTTCTATCCCCTGGATGATCAGCAAACTTTTCGGAGGTTCAACCAAGTTGAACTCAGAACCGGTGAGAATTTTTCGGCAACTCAATTGACTTCTCTGAAGTGTCACCACGCCTCTTCTCAAAAGTGAGCGAGCAAACTACATTATTATCTTCTAACTTACAATAAATGGATTCAACTTCCGAGAAGCTTAATCAACTTCTGTCAAGTTCATTGTATTTCCACTTAATCTTCATTAGTATATATTATCATATTCCGAACTTTGTAATAATTCAGAAAATATTTTAAGGAGTTCGTTCGGTTCATAAAGCTTATAAAGTTTTGACCAACTCATCTAACTGCTAAGAAGTGCATAGGGTTGTCCAAAAGCTGTATAATATGCAATTGAATCAATAGTGTGTTGGAATACAATTCTTCCAGGAAAAATCGAATTGAATCTATCTTCGAGATATCATTGTTGCTTCCAGGAAATACTGAATTGAATCCTGATCTTCAAGTATAACATTGGCTCCTCTAAAATTTATCTGTATGAGCTATTTGCTAGTGCTTATCAAGGACAATTTCAGCAGTAAACCAATTGTTTACATAGAATACTTTATTAGGGCAACTTCAGCGGTGGTCCAAACCGTGGATGGGATTTAGACCAAACGCAAAAACATCGCTGCACCGGTGTTGTTAATTTCGGATTTTGTTTTATTTCGGATCTATATTGCATCATTTTTAATCTGGTGTATGTTTTGACCTCTTCTTGAAGCAATTTGGAACAAGAAAAATACCGTTCCAAAACACTAAACGGTGCTTGATAATACCAATTAATGTATACTATCTCAGCTTTCACTAGTTCAACTTTATTAAGTATATCCTGATGTATAAATATGAGCCGGAAAGTGGCCGTATTTGGTGCGGGTCATGCTGGTGCCGGACAGAAAGTGGCGTTGCTCGCTTCGGATGCTGATAATTACTTGAAGTTGAATCCGGTAATTGCGAATTGGCTTTTCGTTACATTCCTGAATGACGAATGATTCTCTTAGTTTTTTACAGCCACTGCATTTTCCGAAACACACTGACTCGTGCGAAATGAGCAGGCTCCCAGAATGGTGACTGTTGTAGATTTAATGACTCATTTGGTGGCGAATAGTATTTCGATTGCTTGGAAATGAAAAGTAAGGGCATCTTCATCGGTGGTCTATTTTTGGAAGTACGGCAAAAACAAAAACTGCAGCGAAGTTTTTGTGTTTAGTCTAAAATATATATACATCCCATCTACCATTTGGACCACCGCTGAAGATGATGCTGATGATCTAGAATGATGGAAAACAAAAATATGGCTTTTCCATTGAAATTTTCTTACTAACTTTAACGGGTTAGTGCACTAGGAATCCGCAACCAAATAAGGTCAATCTTTGGGAAAACGATCGGGACGGGATTTTAATTCTATTGAGAGGTCTGAAGCTGAGTTGAAAGTTTGACCCACCCTAATAATTCCACAAAGTTTGAAAAGGTCTGACTAAAATGATGGTTTGTTTTTCGGCTATCTATTCTAAACCCAAACTTTTTGCCAGGATGATGACAGCGAAGACGAAGAAAATTTAACCTAAATATCAAGCACAATGAAAAATGACAAAGCTTTTATGACGATTATTTTTTCCTCTCTCGGCCAAACCATGGGACCGGGAAAACAATGGGATCACAAATTAATTTATGCCCCGATGGAGAATGGAAAGCAATGAAAAAAAAAAGCAGAAGCCACTATTCATGCGAAAATTCTTCTACGGAATTGAGGTGATCAAAGTAGGCGGATGGTCGGTGTAGGCGAGCAAGTGAGTGAGTGAATGAGTGAGTTAGTGAGCGTGTTGTGAGCGTCCCATGCACTGCCATGTGTGAATCGCGAGATTATAGGATTGGTGATTGGTGATTTTACGGAGGTGCAAATTTTTTTGACTAACTTCTACGGTTTGAGAATGTAAATAGCGATTAGTAAAATGATCGACGAATATGCACTTTTGCTAAGCGAGAGAAGAAATGTTCGTTCATTCGTTTGTTCATTTCTTAGATTATTTGTTTTCCTTTGTTTTTTCCTTTTAGACTTTCGAGAGACGCTTGACAAATGAACGATACTTACGCTGGAAGTTCACCAACTGCCGATCCACTGTTGTTGCGTTATTTAAAGCAATTGTGGTTAGGTCGCACGGTTTTTTTTCGATGAATTTCGTAAATGGCCACGTGGAAAGGAAGGAGGAAGAAACATATTTTTTTTGTGGTTAGAACTCAATGCTTTGATTTGGGGATTTTTGTTGTTTTTGTTGTTCGGCGGGTTGGGGATTTTAATTGGGTAGTATTGGTTTCCATCTTTTTTTTTTGTTATGCTGTGGTTGAGTGTTTCTTCCAACGTTCCATTGTTTTGGGCAAAGGGTAGCGCTTCAAGGGATAGCAGCAAGGCCAATTATCATCAAAAATGGCTGATTCGGGTTCTCGGAGCAGAGTTGGAGAACTAATGGTGGTTTGTTTTAGTTGGTTTGGCGTTTGTACTTTCTCTCGGTTTTTTATTCTGACTGTGGTCGTTTTGATCGAGTTTTGGGATGGAATGTAGTGTGATGTTTTTCTTTTTTGAATTTATTGTGGTATGATACTTCAAATGATCCATTGAATGACAACAGATAGTGACAACAGTAAACTACCTTCAAACGCAACGGGTCCAATATATTTCTTGATCTCAAAGTATTGCCAAAGTGACAGAAGTTTCTCACTTATACTGGATTTGTTTATTATCGGGATTGGGAGTCTAAACACATAGGAACAACATGACAACACAGAAAGTTGCAATCCCGTTCCAGGTTGGAACTGAATAATAAACGAATTCGCTGTTAATGTTATGCCACAATCGTAGCAACCAAATGGTCTGGTGACACCGAAGAAGAAATTTCAAAACATCGCGACTCGCGAGGCTCGTTCTCAGAGTTTTTTCTTGTTTTTAGAAAATGTGCTGTCGACAATCACAGTTTCAACGGACGGAAGCGAGGTTGTAAATCATCCTTTATGACCCCCATTGGAGACGCGACAAAAAGGATTTGTGTATCCACATTTGGGACTGGGATGTGTTTTTCCTGTTGATAACTTTCAGTCGAGTTTGCTTCACTGTTGTTTGCTTGTTGTCAGCTAGCTGTCTACATGTTCTGCAATGGATTGCAGTTTGACGGTCATATAAACGAATATGGAATCCACTCGGCTGATTTCAACTTTGTAACTGGGTACATTTTTATTTGTCAGTTATTGGAAGAAAGAAGCCGAATGTTTTAGGCATTCAACAACTTTGTATTTATTTCATTTATGTGAGATAATTTTGTGTTATTTTTCCGTTTTTTGAACAAATGACGATACTCAATTTTAAGGAGTTGATAGGAAAATCTTTTCGAAAATCATTCGATGATCGTCAGAAAGCTCACTCGTACTTCAAGAATTCTTAAGAATCTTCACTCGAAAATCCATTTGGCCTGTGGATCTCTCCAGAATAATATGTTTAGTTACAAAAACTTTATGGATATCATTTTATGACATGTTTTCTGTCCAAAGACTGAACAGTGGGCAAGAACTGATGAAAACTAAGGAACAAATCTGTGTATTTTGTCGCTTTTGTTGATCTTGAGCCAATCCGAGCAAAGATATCTATAAATTATTCAAAAATATATGGGGAAGTGGGGTAAAATCTTCCATATCTTCGTTCACAGAGCCGAGCCAGCTTTGAATCAATTTTCCAGGAAATTTCACATGGGTCTAGTCCTATTTTCTTTATCTTGAGCGACTCCGAGCAAAGATATCTATAAATTATATAATAATATAAGGGGAAGTGGGGTAAAATCAGCCATATATTTGTTCAATGAGCCGTGCGGTAGATGAAACAACTTCTATTCGATTTTTCAGGATATTTCACATAGACTAGTCTGATTTGGTTGATCTGGAGCCATTCCGAGCAAAGATATCTATAAACTTTTCAAGAATACAAGGGGAAGTGGGGTAAAACCAGTCATATCTTCGTTCACAGAGCCGTTCGGTAGTTGAAACAACCTCTATTAGATTTTCCAGAATATTTCATATGGGAGTAGTACTATTTGGTTGATTTTGAGGCTCTTCGTTCAAAGATATCTATAAATTATTCAAAAATATATGGGGAAGTGGGATAAAATAAGCTCTATAACTAAACAACCATATCCGTGCGGTGATTGAAACTAGTTTCATTCGATTCTCCAGACAATTTACAAGCGGAAATGGCCTTTTTTACAAGCCGCGCTTAAAAGTGACAAAAGTAACAGATTTGTTCCTTAGTTTTAGTCAGTTCTTGCCCACTGTGGAATGTCTTGAATTTTTTGAACTTTCAAACATTTTCACTGCTAGTGGCCGTAAATGTGAACACAAGCTGTCAGTGGCTCATTAAAACCGTAAGAAGTCCGATGGAATCTGGTCAGTGTAGTAGTGCGAGTTGGTAAGGAATAATATTTAAATCAACTTTCACTTTTTTTTAAAACACTATTTAAAAAAAAAACTTTTTCGAGCGTATTAGTAGAACCATTGTGATTGGGAAACTAGGAGATTTAAGGAGATTTAAATTTAAATCAAGTTGGGTAAAACTACACAGCCGTGATACATGATTCAATAATAAAAGGCAGTGCGAATATGAAATGTCATTTGTTATCAATGAAAAAGTCTACCACAGCTAGCCACGACGTTACTACGATCCCGCAGATAGACTGGGAATTCCTCTGTAGTTCTTCATTATCTCTATTATCTCCTTTCTTGAACACGGGGAACATACAAGATTGTTTCCACACAGCGAGGAACTTCTGCTGCTCAAACGATTTGTTGAAGATGTGGCCAAGAGGAGTCGCTAAGGAAGCAGTACACTGACAAAAAATAACAGCCAGTACACCATCAGGCCCAGGCGAATACGTTTCCTAGAAACAGTAATGGTCATGTCCGAAGTGATGGAAAAGGTGTCCAGGTCAAATTAGAAGCTGCCACTTCAGCTTATTGTATCCGAGCCAGTGGAGAACACAGACGTTAAAAGCTTGGCAAACAGTTTTTATGATTCTTCAGCTGAAAATGATTCTGATTCGTCTAGAAATACATTTGACGAGATGGATGAGCATTTCTTCTTAAAATTCACAAAACTCCAGAAATTTTTTGGATTTCTACGCAAGCCAAATTGTACACGCATAACATGTGATTTATACAGACTAGCATTCAATAGGTATGCGTAACTTGCAATTTTGAAAGCTTGTTGATTAGTGAAGTAACCTCTGTTTAGTGTTTTACCCACGTTTCAACCTTCGCAGTTCTTAATTGCACCATGGTTTCAGTGCAACTTGAATTTGTAAAATACATGAATTTTCAAATATTCGCATAGAAATTGATCTTTGTTACTTCAACTGCTATTTTTCAAATGCAACTGACATGCAGTTGTAGGCATGTCATGTTGTAGGTGCCATTTGACATTCTAAAACTTCAAAAAACTATGCTTACATCGTTCATTACTACAAAATATGTCCCTATGCAAAATATGAGTTCAATCGGACATGGTTTGGGAGAGCCTCTAATCGATAAACGTTTTGACAGTTTTACCCATGAAGATTTTCCCAGGGGGAAGGAAACATCTTCATTTATTTGATCTATCTATTGCTTCTAAGCATTTACAGGGTGTCTCACAATAGGTGTCACTAAAACAAAATTGAATTACAGCAAACCAAGCAATTCAATTAAAATTGACCGCCTTTTTCCTTGATAACGCTTTGTACGCACGATTTTCTGAGGAATTTGGTCAACCAAATATATCTTAAATCGATCTAAAGTAAGCCCTTTCGTAGGGCTTATATGTTGAAGCATATAATCCCAAACAAAGAAGTCAAGTGGGAAGGGATCCGGTGAAGATGCAGGCCGGTTGTGATAAAATCGGGCAAATTTTCCGCGCACCACGCTTGTGTCTTCTTTGCCTTGTGAGCTGGAGTTGAGTCCTGTTGGAAAAAATATAGTGTATTCCCATACAACGTTGAATCATGAAGAAGCTGATGGTTCTTCAAACTATACTCTATGTAATATTCAGTGTTGGTTTTCCCGTTAGGTTCTACCCAAGTAACATTTTTCATTAGATAAACGCTTTATTGGCAATACGTATACAACTTTAAACTGAGTAATGGTTAAGTAGTGGTTGCACAAGCGCCCAGCCAATATTTTCACAAGCAAATCTGGCGAATCTACCCAGCTTCATAAAAATGAAAAAAACTGTCAAGCAGAATATGTAATCGGTTTATAGCCTAGGAAGCTTTTATCCAAAAATTATACAACTTATTACGTAACTGTTCTCAAAGACAGTTCTTTTGAAACGCATATTCAGCATATTTATTTGTTCATCGCAATTTCTATTTTTAGAACTGTGGCAAACAGCATTTTATTGCTATTCTTAACACGTTGATATAAACGCTTAAACATAGTCACAATACAGCAATCGAAAAAATATGTATGTGAAACACTGTTTACAATACTCGTGGACGGTATTACGGCAATGGTGCTGTTTTATCGTTGTAATGCGTAATTAACATTTAACTATATGAACTTTGTATTATAATTTTTATAAATAGTATATATTTACCCACTTACCCACTTACCCCCGTGTACTTACCAGATTCGAACTCCGTACCTTCACCATAAGAACGGTGACTGTATCTTCAGATCCATATTAGCAGTGAGGAATTCCAGTACCCGTATTCAAAGTGTTCAAACCATATTTTAGTTCTAATAATACTGAACAACAATAATTGCTGAAGCTCTTTACGAACAGGTTCATACTGTTTTGAAAATCAGTGTTACCGAGATTCTTATAATCTAAACATGATCACCATCCAATTTTCGTTGTTATCTGTGCCGCGCTCGGATTCATTTGTTATATTTTTTTAAAGTACATTAATATCAATTTCATTTATAACTGTTGTTATAGATTGTTATATTCATCATTGCTATATTAATAAATTTCCTGTGATTAAAAAAAATCTACGAAGACCGGGAATTGAACACCCGATCTTCAGCTCAGTGGAATTTATATTGTTAATTTGAAAACAATTTTCGGCAGCACTGTCAATTACGCGAATCTCCGAATATAAATTCCTCAAATAAGCTTCATACTTTCTCAGATTTCGTTTTCAATAGTAAGTACCACTTTTCTTATTTTTTTTTTCAAAATCCTTCGAAATATTTTGAAATCTAAATGCTCTGCTCGATAAAATGAACGGTATTCTTTTCATTTCGTTTGACAGCTCAGACTAAACTCAAGAGCTCAAACTCAATAACTCCATATAAATAACTGCATATATGCTGCATACTCTGTGCCGCAACTACACTCAGGAAATTATCCCTACGCTCGGAATTATGAACCGCAAAGCCATAAGAGATCGTTTGAAAAGATTGTTGTTGCATTGGTCGATAAAAGCATGCCTCTTCTACACTTTCAATTGACATCACTTATCAAGCGTGTATAGTCTCGTGGGATTGTGGCTCGGCTCTGGATGCCGAGGTTCATGGCTCGCATCCCGATTGCAACTTTTTTTTTTCATGTGAGGAAAATATTCATACGATCGTCATATGATTTCTTTCCATAAGGGAATTGTATAAAATTTGCAATAATGTCTTGTGGCAAATTTCCATACGATATTCGAATGAAATCTTCTAGATTTGTTCGCTCAGTGTACTTATACAACATTTTATACAGCTATAATCACTAAGCTGTATAGCGGCTAAGGTATTTCTAATATAAAGGCTTTTGAAAAGCTATTACAAAGCCAACAAATAAAACTGAGTAAGAGAACACAGAATGATAATTCAAAAGCTTAACCGACTAATTTCTTAGCTACATAAACAAGCTGTGTAAATGCAGACAAACATTGTTCGCATAAGAGTTTTCTTTTCAAAGTATGCAACCTAAAGCTAAATGTTGTGTTAAAGCTGTGTTACATTACGCATAAGTACTGTATCGATTTTTTAATTCTGCTTATAGCTTATTTAGCTTCACTTGCTTTTATACAACTATAAAACAGCTTATAAGTTCTTAACTTCAGCTTAGGCAACTAAAAATGTTAGTTGGGTATTTATCATAGAAGAGGAAGTTTTCTTTTTCGGAAACGGCAATCCATACCATGATTTTCGATACATTCTAATAGCGTTCTACATCTAGTTTATCTCTTGGAATAATACACACGATCATTTTGTTGATTATGACTGTCTTGAAGGAGGAAGAGCTTTTCATCCGAAAATCAAATCTCGCAGTCACTGTGCCGAAACAAAAGATTTCAGCTTCTTTGGACCCTGGCTTGCTTTTGACGTTCCGTCAACCCATTAACCCCGTTGTTCTTTGTACGGCTTGCATTCCAGATCATGTCTAAGAAGCCTGTTCATTGAAGTAGGGGACATTTGAAATTGTTTGCACAATTTACGGCTAGATACAGCCGGATTACGTCTTGTTCGTTCCCTCACACGGAGCTACTGTTCTTTACCGCCCAGCACAAGTTCCGAAAGAAGTAAGGAAGCAGAAACTTTCAAAGTTTGCCAAGAAATACATGATATGGTAAGCGATCTACTCATGTGCGCCGTTCGTGACTATCGGGACTGTAAACGGTGAGATCTACCTCAAGGCGTGTCCACAGAAGCGTCTGCTGAAGCTACTCGATCTTCTGGCTGGATCTAGCTTCGTGTCACTATGCAGATGTTGACCTGGAGTGGTACGAAGCCAAATAGGTCACTTTCGTATCCATGGACATAAATCCCCCCAACGCACCGGAACTTCCCATCGAAAAATACTGGGCTATTCTGAAGCAGACACTTCGAAAGCAAGGAGGTCAAATCTGAGGAAGACATGAAGAAAAAATGGGTTACCGTACAGAAGAAGCTGCAGCCAGATGTTGTACAGAACCTAACGAATGGAGTTAAACGTAAGGTGCGAGAGTACGGTTATTGAATGAAATAAGTGAACCAAAAGCTTACTAATGGATTGTACTTTATTGTCTGAAAGTTTAAAAAGGATCGGTCAACAAGGTAATTTTCTACAGCGTTTTTTTCCGACCGATTCAGAAGTATTCAATTTTGTTTTCAGTGTATGAGTTGGTAATGATTACGCATTTGTCACTGCCTTTTCTGTTGATGTTCACAAACTGAACTTTTTGATAGGGTGGTTCTTTTTTCACGGCGTTTTAATTAATAACTCCTAACGGTTACGTTTCCAAATCATATTGTCTTCTACAAAGTTGTATCTAAACAAGTTGCGCATCTTGTGGTGATAATTTCGTAGTTCCAAACTTTACCGTTTGGGCGCTATTGATAACTTTTGAACGAAACACAATAGAAGGGTAATGTCAAAGGCAAGTTTGTAGGAAATATAATTTCAAACAACTTTGCTTAAAACGTCACTTTTATAACTCTTCATTCGAGCATGATAGAGCTATTTTGCTGCTTTAAATCAGGGTGCCTCTAAAAATTTATGTTTTTTAAATTACTTTTTTGTTTCCCATTTTAAGAAAAAGTTATCTTCAAACAAAATGCGTTTTTTTCTTTTCGGTTCTATTTAGGCGACAATTGGCCAGAAAATCATCAAATTTTTGTTTTAATGGGTATCAAGGTACAAATTGCTATATGAATGAGCCCGGTACTCCTCCCGTGTGTAGAAAAAAGCATGATGCATGTTTTTTTCTGAACTAAGCGTTTAGGTATATTTTATTGTTCAAAAGTTAGGGGTAATTTTAACGAAAATCTCGTCCGATTTAAGGAGTCTCCGTTTTTCCTGCCACCTACACGGCCAGCCGTTCCAACTCAGTTTTGAGTCGTTTTTGACTCACTTTCGTCAAAAGTGGAGTCACTCAAATTTGAGAAAATGTTATTTGCATTGACAAGTCGACAAATCAAGAACATCCATCTGATTTGAGTCGATGTTTTTGATTTGTCGACCAAAAAAGCGAAGTGATTTGCAGCAGAACAAAAAAGCGAACAAAGGGCTAAAAAATATCTCAACATCGTTCTTTTCTACTGCCGTATGGCCACTCTTCTGTGCTCCACATAGCTTTTTTGCAAAATTATCAATAAATGTACAATTTCATAAAAAGTTTTTTTCAGCTCATTGCGAAAATTATGCAGTAGATTTCTGAAGATATTGAAGATCAGATCATTTCATTAGAGCTGCATGTTTTCATTAAATTCGCCATTCTCTCAATGCGATTTTCTAATTATTCGTTATGAAGAAAGCAGGCTTTGGTTAGCTTTGTTTATTTATACTGTCAAATGTCTCTCCATCAACTGTTCTTAGAATATCTCTCCAGTAAACTACATTAAAACAAACGGTTCCAGAATAATGGCCCAAACACAATGATAACGGCAACGGAAAACGGCAAAGCCCGATCTGAGTACGCCTGTTTGTCGGAAAGAAAACAGGCTGCATCCAAGCCGATTCTAATTGGACATATCGAAGTCAGTTGCAGCAACTGTCAAAATTGCCGTTTTCCGTTCCGTTATCATTGTGTTTGGACGGTAACTTGGAGGATTATTCTGAGAGTCGAAGTGGCTTTCGTCACTTCTCGAGTACTTTTTCAAACAGACGTATCTGATTTTGTAAACAAAGAGGGGAAGTAAAATGCAAACGTAAAATTCATGAAACCCTTAGCACTTTTACGCAAATTATGGCCACCAACACAAGGAATAACATTTCCTTCACATGATGGTGATGCTACTTTCCGTGAGAGTACTGAGAGTTTTGAGAAATTTACGTTTGAATCTTACTTCCCCTCTTTGTTTACAAAATCAGATACGTCTGTTTGAAAAAGTACTCGAGACTTGGTGAAATGAGAAAAGTCACTTGTAGTGACGTGACTCTTCATTTTATTTGCCAAGAAGAGTCACGTCACTTCGACTCTCGGAATAACCCTCTGGGAATATGTGTGTAGTGAACATTGAAAGCAATTTTTCCCCAATCCAGTGGATCCCATTAATTCGTTATATGACCGCCATATCGCTGTAATTTCCGTTGTCACCATTTGAGCGAAGAGAATGTTATTGTGAGTTTAAGATTGATTACTTTCGGTGATGGTGATCTTGCGTTTCGTGTTTAATGTTTCTCAACAGCATACTGCAGCCGTGATACGATTATTGCACGTAAACCAACTACATAAAAATATTGCAATATTTAGCATGACTTGCATTTCAACTTGCTACTGAATGTGAGACGACCAGTGGGTGTGTTTGTTTGTGAATGTGTTCGTTGGTGAGGTTTGTGATTTTGCGTGAGATTGAAAAGTTCGTGTTTTTATTTTGCATGTGGTGATGTGTGACTGATACGTTGCAATTAACACATTGATCAAAACCGCATGATTGTTTAGGATGGATAGTGATTGGAGTCGAAACTTTTGATGGTAGCCATTTTGCTGAACGGTACTGACAGGTACACTCGCATCGTCACGTGGTGGGTGTTTGTTCACGCATGGGGAGTGTGTGAAATTTGAACGATGTTTTACATTTATATTTTATTGCAACCTTGCAAAACAATTACCATTTATGAACACGGAGAGATTATTTGTGGGATGGTGATTATTATTGAAATATATCCATTTAAAGGGATTATCAACTCTACGAATTCTAAACAGAAGCAATATGGTGTCAATATTGATTGGCTGTGTTGAATGTTCAGTTGATTAGATACTCACTCGGGTGGCGATCCTCGCAGGTTGAACGACGTGAAGGTAACGTCGTGACCCGTTGGCCTGGACCTGCTAGGAAGATGTACAGACACTGGCGCGAGTGGTTTGCTGGATTGGTGAGCAGCGGTGCGCGTTGGACGTTCCATTCGAGGGACCACCGCTTCGGACACAAACGTTTGATCACACTCTGTGGCGATGCGAGGAGAAGAGAAAATAAAAGATGAAAATAACAGTCAATGAAAAAGCGATTAAGATTCATCCGGGTGAGGGACTTCCGGCGCCTGGCCGGATAAGGATGTGTTAGCAGTGAGAGAATTTAAACCTGATGATGTCTGCACCCAAGTAATGAAAGTTTAGTAATGTTATGAACAACGCAAGTGTACGAAACACTTGAAAGAAGAAACTTGTGAGTGAAGGAACTGAAAGAAAAACTCCATGAAAGGCGATTTGATATCGCTTTTGTCTGGTGAAAGCAGGTTTGTGATGGCACTACTATGTAATGAAGTAAATAAATTAGTTTGATGTTAATTGCATTTTTTATCGCCTTTCACCTCTTCGAGAGAAGAGAAGTTCGGACTTAGCAAAATATAAGGATATGAAGTATAAGCATGAAAAAATATCGGCCATCAGTAACTTTGCGTAATACAACTAATGACTTGAAATATTGTGATGAGGAAAAATAGGGGCGAGACAAAAGTTTTCATTGATGAAAAAATCAAAATTTCCCACTTATAAATCAGTGAATCCACATCAAGTTTCAGAAAATCTCCGTGAAAAGACCTTGTGAAAGGTCTTGTTGGTTGCATGAGGGATGCACCGGCTTAGGAACCGGGATTTTTTCCTCGAAAACTTGTGCCAATCTTCCTGGATGCGAATTATTACTGGTTGAATGATTCTATATGTAAACAATTTCGCTTTATGAGGTTTAAAGAATCATGATGACCGAAACTTAATTCAGTGTAGAAGCACATCCATACCGGCCGTAACGACTAGTTCAGAGAACGGATTTTCGATTCGATTTAACGTTGATCTAGTGACTAAGTTTTGTTAAGATGTGTGTTCATTTAACACCACTCAGTCTGCAAAATGGACTATGAAAAAATTTGTTGGCAACAAACCTCTATTGAAAGCAGCTTTAATCCGGGAGTGCAAGTGATAGTTCTACTGCAGGATCCTACAACCAGCAATTTATAATTTCTGAGAGGTTACTTTCATGCAATAAGTCCCGTTTGTAAAATAATACTGATATCGTTGTGACTACAGCAGCACTAGCACGCTTCTACATTTGGAAATTCCTATTTTCGACTGCAGGCACAATATTTAGTATTGTTGAAAATACGTTTTGTTAATAAACAGATAGATCTAACCAAGTCATAATCACAAGAAAACTAAACTAGTTTTTCAGCCAAAATATTTCATTTTTGATGTTGATTGTTAATTAATTTCATGCATTCTCAACGAAATGAATGGAAATCTACAAGTTAAACTTCAAAATACAAACTCAAAATCCGCATGGAGTGACTCAATCGAACTTCAAAACTGTTTATTTTTTCAAGTAGAAACGACTCATCATGGGATCATTAAGTCACTCGTGACAAAGTGGAAAATAATCTTCCGTTAGTATCTGATACTGAGGTTTCTCCGAAAACCGACTGCGAATGCATAGGATTTGCCACATCAGTCGAAAATACGGTCCATATATTATTTTTTCAAAATTTTCATTACACTGACGGAGTCAAAAGCGTCTTCGTCGTTCAAAGAACAGCCTGCTCAATATTTCAGGAAATAATGATAGGTTTCACTCATAGGTTGTGAGAAACTGAATCATTTATACTCGTGCTCGACAACTTAAAGATGCTACCCGAAAAATGCAACCAAACAAAAGCGTTCACTGATATTTCATTTTAAGTCGGATATTTTGAAACTCTCAATGAATAAATAAATACATATCAACTATACTTTTGCAAATTTGGTTTATTCCTACTCCTAGGCTAAATACCTACACTTTAAACTTAACGTTGCACCCTCAAATCCTGTGCAACACTTGCGCCATGTTTTTACACCATTTCTTCCACTATCTTCAAATTCTTGTCGTTTTGAGACCTACCCTTTCCGGACCTCTGCACTTCATAATCGACCAGAATTTTATATTGGGAGAAGTTCTGGCGAGTTTGGCGGATTTGTCTCCTTCAGCTAAAAAACAACATGGTTGGCTTCCATCACCGGTTTCTCGTAATGGCGATGCAGATCCGGCCACAAACAGAAGATATCACTTTCGCGGGACACAAGGAAAGGAAACAGGCGCTTCTGGAGGCATTTTTAATATATTGTTTCTCGTTCTTTATGTATTTAGCTAGCTGAAGCTTAGGCAATCTGTCGACCTTTTTCTTTCCGGAACTGTTCCAGAACATCCGGCGGGATTTGCCGATAAAAATCTCGGTGCAGAGAATCTGCTTGGCGTTCGCTTTATGACGCCTCGCTCATCACGGTGCGTTTCGGTGTACCAACCACTCGCGGTCTTCAAGGCGCGATTTGTCCACCGTATTCTGTTTATCGGATCGGTTAGTGCACCTTCCTTACCTTGAAAACATGAAGTCCCGACCGGCTTCATTGTCTTCTGCACGAACCAGTCGGAAGAATTGACGCTGTAGCCACGTCCCGAATCGGATGGTTCGGATTGCATAAAGTAATCCCTAGCCTTCCTTGCGTTCACGGGGTCGAGGCGTCTTGGCTTTTCTTCCGCTGCCAGCTCGCTGCTGGTTCGTCTAGGGTCTGCCAGAAGATTCTACCGCACGGAGCATGGTCCGGTGCCGATTTCCAACTCTCGCGATGCACTTGTGGGATTGACCCGGTTTTTCCCACTGGTAACGTCTCCATGAGTTTTTATCGAAACACTTCTAGCATGGAAGCCTTCCTATGCTCATCATCGGACAAATGGTGACAGGTACTGAACATGTAAACACTTTATGGCGCTTTTTCACCCAAATTTCACACATTTTTACTCAGGCAATAAAAAGTTAACACAAAGAAAAGTGTTTCATTTTTCGGTACAATCTCTAGTAGCTTTCTAAACTCAATTCGCAATTTTAATTTTATTTCAGCTGGCCGCCGCCACTGAAGATACGCATACAACGTTTTTCTTTCATTATTGCAGCATCCTCGGTGTGTGAGGGATTGAGATTCAACTTCGTCACAGCAATGACTCCATTCGTTTTGTACCGCCCCAAATTTCTTGGAGTGGTGGCAGAAAAACCAGATCCGGCTTCAAAATCTGAGATGAGGAGCGGAAGAAGTCACTTTTTAATGCCCGAAATGACGATTTTCCAGCACGGTCTTCTTACACATTCCGGTGGTAATCGATGTTTGAATGACATCCCGGAACAAGAATAAGTCGACTCTCTTTTACGCTATCGCCTACGATCTCACCTGTGTTTGCCGGGGATCTTCGACCACTTCCCCAATCACTTTCGATCTCTTTACATATATTATATAAACGCTCTGATTGGGGAGAAAGCGGGCATAGCAGAAACGCGGTCTGCAATGTTTTCTAACGATTCCCGTGCGGGACATTTTTGTTGTATTGTTCTTGCCTGAATGAAATTATGGTGAAATATAAAACAACACAAAAACTTATCTCATGTAAACGGCTGCGCAAACAAGCATACAAGATGCTTTGGTCGCGCTCAAATATTCCGACAGCTGTCAGATTGAGAGATAAATCAATGATAAACATTCTGAATCGGTCGAGTGGTTCGCCAGTACAAATTACAAACTTTCGGTACTTTTGAACATTTGTATGAGGTATCGTACTTTAGCATCGTTCATGATACGGCCATTGTGTGTTTTTTTTAAGCATTTGTGTGTTCAGATTACGCGCACGGGTTTCTAGGTACCACCTAGGTAACACCATTGACGCAGGCCCATGGTTTTCAAACGTTACTCAAAACTCAGAAAAGCGCATCGCCGAAATTCTCACCGATGTTTAGATTATAAATTACTAAACAAGAAAAATAGACTTGTCAAAAATTTTTCGCGACTCAAAGTGGTTTTACGGCTTTTCAAGAAAATTTTTTCACTTCACTGAGGAAAATTTGTGAAAATTATTTAAGACCAATATTTTTCAGGTGCTTGAGCAAATGTCGTCATAGCTTGGAGAAAAAAAAATGTTGTTCTACGATTAGTCGTTCTCTGAGTTATGTAATTTCAGAGGTTGGAAATGTTCCCGGAAAACCACATAACTGTCCATTGGCGATTTTTCTGCCGACCCTTCGGCCCCTTCGGCTGTACCATACAAAAAAATCCCCGTGTCCCTATTCTGTCAGCTCATTTTCGCGGTTCCGTTGCTCTCTGAGCATTGAACGAACAGCCAGTTCTGTTTGTTTCTTGGCTTTCTGCTGCGAATCTTCTTTAACAGGAATTTGCAATTTTTTTCCCCCTGAAATCGCGAACGAAATATTTATGAGCTTCTCTGATGTTACCTCCTGGCTACGCTTACCTGCCTTCCCATGCCCGTATTTGTTTCCTTCCCATTGTACTGGACGTCTTTTCATCCTTACTTGCACACCTTCCGATTCGGCAATTACACGTTCTCCCGTTTAAACGAAACTGCAGATTGTACAAGGTACTTACGAGCCTTCGACTGCGCCCCAGAAACTACGCGAAATTTCGCGAGGAGTATCTGTAAGCCAGGGTGCCAAATAAGTGTTTCAAAAAAAGAAAGAAAACTTAAAATGCTTCTGAAAAATTCAAATGAAATTCTTATTAAAAGCGGTTTTCATGTGAAGTGGAAGAAAACTCCCAGGACTGCACAAAAGGGGACCGAGTTCATTGTAATTTTTATTTTGCTGAAAATGGTTCTATGCGAGTAGTTTTCGATTTTTCGTCCAGCTCAAGCAGCTTTAATTGAGACTTTTCTCGTTTGAATTTTTCAAAAAGCATTTCAGGACTTTCATCGCCTTTACTTTGCTGCATAGGAGCTGTCGGATTTATCACCACTTAATGCGTTCATCTTACATCAACATGCTTTGTCCTTAGAGGCTTTGTTAAAAATATGCGCATAAGAACATGTATGTTGGTGGTTATTTTGCAAAACGTAAAATAAACTCATGCTCTCTCAATGCGTTTGGATTGAAGCCTAATTCATTCACTTGCTGCTTAACAGCTGTCCCTCTCCATCCTGGAAAGCCCTAACTTCTCTTGCCATCAATGGCTTTTTAAAATTACATATTTGTTTGGGGTTTTTCTTATTTTGCTTAGCAAACAACGTGTGCGTCAAAAGAACATTAATGCTACTTGGCATGGTACTTAAGTCTCTTGTGTATTTGCCAACAATGGCAACCCTGACGTGCAAAAAAATCTACAATGCTTAGTGGTTGTCCAGAAAATAATGGCCTTAAGAGGTATTTTGAAAAATTACTTGCTTTATTCAAAGAATGGCACGTCTGTACATCAGAAGTTTGTCTGTGTTGATATTATTGTTGGCCTTTTTATACACACATCATTTGGTACAGGAGAACGTGTTAGCTTATTCCATTAATTGTGCGTGGCCAAAAACAAAGCCATAAAGACCAAAAAAGCTATCAGAAAGATATTGTGTAAACATGGACCAGTTTCAAAGTTCACTACTGTTGCATCACTCATTGTTAGCCTTTGAAAGCTCGTAAACTTGATTTAAAACGTTCATGCATTGAACTTCTCTTTTTATAAGTTTCATACAAATTTAACCGTTCGAATAGTCATTTATTATTGTCATTATCTGATTTTTGAAATTATAGGTGTTAATTATGGAGTCTAAATCTTAAGAACAATTTAATCAATACTTCTTAAAAGTTTTTTTGAAACTTTAGACCTTCGATATTAACACATATGTTTACGAAACCTTCATGTCTTGTATCTTTTCTTTTCTTTTTGACTTATACACTAAGTTTTTGATTTTTTAGGTTGTTTTCTTGATAACTCCAGGCAAGTTGTTGTCAGCTAATCTTATTTTATATTTTAGACCCAAAAAGTTAACATATGTAGTTTTAAAATCACATTTTTGGTATGTCTATAAAATTTTGGTATTTGACCATTTATAAAAAAATCAAACATATGAAGCTGTAAACATCGCCAGATTTATCAGCTCTATTTAGTTTTGGGGTTCATGCAAAAGTGGAACGTATCCAGTAAAAAAAGCAGCAATTAATATGCTGCTCCAATTTTCTCAGTTTAATTCAGCCAGATTAAGGTTTTCCATTCACTTTTCTTTTCAACTGGTGCAATTTCTGAATGGAAGAAAAAACAATTTCTCTCATTATTATTTGTGGCACGAAATAAACCTTCACACAACGAAGTGTGGCATGCAAAAGCAAGTATTCGTTATTATTAAACAGTTGTTTATATATGTAATATATATTCATGACAATTTTGGATATATCAAAAATAACAATCTTACTACACAAAGATATCTACCATAAACAATGACAACTCATTCTTACCTCAATGTTCTTAATACCCATTTATAATTTAAAAATTCTTCATTTGGCTTCATTAATTAATTACTACAAAGCAAACACACGCTATATGATATGTGGAGGAGGAACAACTAATCCCTTGGCAGGATAGTTACACACAACACTTTGTATTATTTTCTCTCCGATGTCTCTGCTGTGTATTCTATAAACTCAATTTTGAAATTCGTTTTTGACTGGCTTCTGCGGAAAATCATATGAAAAGATTGACAAAGTCGACAATCAAAACCATCCATGATTTTCAATTGTTACTCAAATTGATGACTCCCTTGCAGCGAAAGTAGTGAAAAACGACTCAGATGATTTACAATGGATAGTCAATGTAAATCAAACGTGAACCATGCGTAAAATTAACGTTATTTTAAAAACAAATCTGCAAACTGAAAGTTCTCTCGTTCCATATAGACAACAAAGAAATTGTACAAACCAAGCCTACATGTTTCTGTGTTCTTATATGTGTAGTGAAGTATTTTTAAATATGGTCTTAATGATTAAAACTCATTATTTTGCTTATCAAATTGGCAGTTCAAATTACACACCATTTCCCTCTTATAGATGTTGCAGAATGCCTTAACCTCCATTTTTGACAGTGGATGAACTGTAAATGAAATTTTAATATAACAATATTCTCTATACTTCAAGCAACTCTCAAGTTATCAGTTCTGACAAAAAAGATATTACTGACTAAAACTGCTACGGTACCAAAATGTAAAAATTAATATAAACGAGGTTTTTGGATGCAAAGACCATTAACATCTATACTTTAACATGGATACTCTGCAGATTGTCTTACATGGTGATCTTCTTATTTTTCAGTTCAGGTTAATCTGTAAATTCTGCTCCCTGATTAAAGCAAACATGCCTATTTATACTGGACAATGAAATAGTTTCAGAATAATTTCCATTTTATTAGCTATTATATCATATCTGTAAAATCTTGCTAACATTATCCGCGATATCTATATGGCCTTGATATATATGCACGATCAAATCTGAGTTCAACTTTTCTTTGGGCAGTCTAACATGAGAACTCTCTTTGACTGCCCTTCTTCGCCTCTTCCATTCTTTACGTTTTTCATTCTCTTATTTGCTTGAAATTATATATGGCTGTCCCAGCAGTATTATTGTATTTCTGAATCTTTTCAAAATTACCTCTAAAAATGTTATATATTCTGGCGCTGTAATGAATGAAAAGTGAAGCCGGAGAAAACCTGAAAATGTCTGTCTGAAAAAATTCTCAATTACAATTAAATGTGGTCATTGACTATCACCTGCAATGATTATAATATAAAATGGTCAATTATATACAATATTCTTGACTATGATGTGGTAGCAAGACTACTTCGACATTATGGCAAATGGATCCTTCTTCTTTAATGGTCGTTTCTTGATCCTGTAGTCAGTTCAATGTGCTGCAATAGTCATCCTAACTTTAATAATGGTAAAATTATTATCCATTTGTCTCTGTGTATATGGCTACGAATATATTAATATATCTAGCGTCCCTGTCTCAAACAATTATAAACAATGCACATACAGTCGTTTCTACTTTCAACTTGGTTTAAAATTAATCAATGGTGTGGAATATCTGATTTTAGCAAAGTTATTAAATATAGATATCTACTTTATATGGTGATATATGATCCGCAGCGAGAAAAGCACAAAGAACAGACCATTCAAGTCAGGTACCCATAGTGTATAAATTTCTGTAATATGGACATTACACGAAATAATTGTGGCGTGGTTTTGGTACGAATCAATAATATTGATGGCACCACCACTACATATCAGATTTGATAACTCACTTCAGTTTGTGGTGAAAACTGTAGCTAGGCGGCACTGATGTTTAATAGTTTACTTTAAAAATTTGCACGGTAGTATATTACCGGATGCCTGTTCTCTATGAGAAAAAGTTCATTATCAGAGCAAAATGTG
>JASCZW010010523.1:0-36300 GCA_034211315.2 Aedes japonicus | reverse complement strand
TTCGTTCTATTACCAAAACTACCGTGTAAGATATGCTCCAACTTTTCCACGAGCAGAACAGCGTAGCTTGAGTGACTCAACCAAAGCGGCAGTCAAAGCGTTGGAATTGAAAAGTGTTAAAAACATCGAAGCAACCCCTGGACTGTCAGATATCGCACAACGAAATACGGTACTTGTTATTGTATTGTCAGAGACCGAAATTTTCGCCTACTTGAAAAAAGTCCTTTTTCACCCGCTTGGAGAAACAGATGAGAATGTGAGAAGCGAGAGACTTTTACACGCTCACAGCAGTTTTCGCGAGAAAAGTAACGGTGATTTATAATTTTCGGAGAGCGGATAAATCATTTCTTTTTCAGTGAGTCCTAGATGCCGATAATTATTTTTCAACTACTTTTTGACACCTGAAAATGCACCATTCTTCATGCTTGTTTTATTCTGACATTATAACTCGATGAAAAGCAAATTTTTCTTCATGTTGTGACTCGTCGGTTTTTGCTCCTCGTATACGATCTAGGAAGCATGTTTTCAGTGAAAAATGTGACATGAGAAAATATTTTCGTTGAAATTTGGAGTGAGATATTTTCGCATATGCAAGAGAGAGTATAATAAATTATCGGCGAAAAAGGACAGATGAAAATGTGGACGGTTCGCTACTCATCGACCTGCTTAAGAGAGAGCATGGTTTTCACCCAGCTGAGTGAGAATTTCGATCTGTGTGTATTGTTCTAAAAAACCTTATGTCTGCAGGATTTCCTTCTTACCGAGCAGCCAAGCAACCTAAGTGGACATTGAAGCACAGTCTAGTGATCATAACTCGGAGGTAGTATGACGATGAATCTTACGTGAAAATAGATTTCGGTAAGCTTCTTGGTTGAAAATTTTACCTATCCACGGCAGAAGAAGAAGTCCCCTGCAGATTGGCGCCTTCATGGATATATTTCTCAACAACTCATTCAAAACGACGTTTCGGACTTTGTAAAGAAAGGGAGGAAGTTAGATTCCAACTTAAATTTCTCAAAACTCTCAGCACCCTTACGAAACATAGCATTACCATCATGTTAGGTAAATATTATTCGTAGTCTTTGTGATCATAGTTTTCGTGAAAGCGCTAAGAGTTTCAGGAATTTAACGTGAGAATCTTTATTCCACTTTTTATTAACAAAATCAGAGCTGTCGTATTGAATTAGTTGTCGAGATTTTCTCGGAAGTTATCTGCTACTGACAAATTTCAACATAGATCATTACTCCGCGCATTTGGAGGATACAAACAACAACAATCAAAGTGATCATAAAGATAGCTATTCGAAAACTTCTTTTGATATCAACATCAACTTGAAATTAAAATTTGATTTCAATTAACAGTTGATGATAAATTTAGTTTTATATTGCTGTAAACTTAAGTTCATTTTTCTTTGAGAAAAATAGTTTGGTTTTTATTGTATTGACAGATCATCTAGTGGAATACTCATTTTCCTTCCAACGGGAAAAAACGTTAATCGAATTGACTTTTCACTTGCTCACTGATAGCGGGATCAGTTTTTAATTTTATGACACAGGAATAAATGTTTGCTATCAATTTTGACCTTAAAGCCGTTAAAACGACCAAAGCCACAGCAACCTGAGTAACCATTATTGGCAACCTCACAACATCATATTTGGTTTTCTATTTGATCTTAGACTCTACTCAGAAAGTACCCCCTATAATTTCGGAAATATTCTTCCTGTATTTTTCAAAAATATCTACCTGAACTTATGGCAATTTCTGATCTTCAAGAACGCCTCATTCTGAAATTCTGAAATGTTCGAACCTGAACTTCAAGGAAGACATCTGGCACTTCTGGGTAGTTCCAATTAAACTATTAAGAAGTATCCTGCGGAACTTCTGGGCTCTCCTGAATTCCTGAAATTTTTTAGAAATTCCTTCTGCAACTCCCCCAGACAACCAAAATGCACGTATATTGAAAGTTGTCTTTATCATAAACAAACATATATGTAAGTACACAAATCGTAAAGAATGCAAAAAATATGGCTTATACATGCAAAAGTGGAGGCCATATACGTGTAAATTCAATCGGTTTCTTAAACGAGTTGATTTGATATCGTATGCGATTGAATTTGTAATAACAAATTCGATTTAAAAAGCTTAGCGATGTTTATCCGATTTAGTTTGTAACGCAGCATGATGAATAAATGACACATCGTATATTAGTCGAAAATTTGCATTCTTTACGATTTAACTTAAACATAGTGCGATAAAAGCCACAATCAATTGCGATGTTGACTAAAAATATAGGAATATACAATACTATTTCAACACTGTTATACGACTTGTGGTTGTCTGGGTCATAGGTAGGGCCCTCTCTGGTAAGATCCTTCCTGACATTTGGGTAAGTTTTCTTAACTTCTGATAAGTCCCATACTGGACTCCAGAGAAAATATACCGAAACATTGGGAAAGTCCTCTGCAGAACGTCTAGGAAAATTCCTTTACATTGTTTGTAAGTTTCTTCCTGAACTTCACGAACTGTGTGGAGGTTGTTCCTGAATTTCTGAGAAATTCTTGCACAAACTACTAAAAGTAACCCCTATGCTTCTGGAAAATTTCTTCTGTTATTTGGAGAGGTTTTGTTCTTGATGTTTGAGAGACCTTGATTCTTATCTCTTTTGAACTTTGGGAAAACTTTCTAGCACTCCTGGGAAGTTGCAACTAAACTTTTGGGACGTTTTTTACGGAACCTCTGGAATTTTGTTTCCTAAAATTTAGAAAAGTTCTTTTCTGAACTTCTAGGAACTATCGTCCTGAACTTTGTCGGAGTTTGTTTCTGAATTTATGAGAAGTTATAGGTAGTGCCCTCTCTTATTAGTTTCTTTTTGAACTTCGGAGAAGTTTTTTCTCCACATTTTCTGAGAAATCCTCGTCTTTAATTCTTTTTTGCTGAAGCTCGTTTTCAGATTTTCGACGAAATTTTCTCCTGAACTTCTAAGAAGTATGATTTTGAACCTCGGATGTTTGGTGATTTTTTTGGGATATTTCTACTCGAACTATTTATAAGTTCTTTTTATACCTAGTCTAGGTTTGATACGAAATTTTCAAAAAATAATTTACGAGGGGGAGGACTAAAAGTCTGAAATTTTCAAAAATGATTCTACCTGGTTGATGAAGAGGCTCAAGTTTATCCGGTAAATGAACAGGGTTTACACATGTATACGGAAATTTTGACACTGAGTCGGAACAATTTGGTCACCATCTCTTGCATTATACTGGACTCCATAGTTTTGAGAAACAGTTGGAGCTTGTTCTTTTCAAGACACCATTGCGCCTAGGATTTGGCACTGCTTCTTTCGACCGCCATTGCTGTGAGTTTAAACTCAACTTTATTCTTTGTGTGGTTGTGTGGTGATCGCAACAATACTTGCGAGCTTATGCGACTTGTACCTACGCAATGATTCACCGCTTGATTTTAGAATCCTTCGGTGTAGCAGCTCGAACAAGTGGATTTTACCTGTGTCACAACGTACATCGAATGTCATTGCCCGTCTATTCAATTGGTGGATTGGAGGTCATTATTCAGCAATGTTGTTGGTATTCTGCATCTGAGTAATGACCGAGAGACCAAGCCATTGGATTCCTTCGTGGATACCAGCAGGCGAAATTCGGCAATACAACAACTTTGTTCAGGTAAATTTACATTTAGCTTTTTGCCGATGATAGGTGTGTGAAAATACACCATGTTTATTGGGTTAAACCTCTCTTCGTCTAACCTTTTTGGTCATCGAGCCCTGATCATCGATCTGCATCTTTCACTTGAATTTGGTCGGCCATTAAACTTGGTCGAATTGGATGGAAATCTACTGATTACGTTTATTAATTCTTGTGGTGCGTTGCAGCAGTTGCTTGGTAAATTACCTTAATTGCTAAATATACTATCGGTTTGGAAGTTATCGTTTATTGGAAGCTGGTTTGGTATGTCAAACGCTGGAATACTCCATTCGGAATTCGAAGTATCAGTACTCGTTTCTCAGGGTAAGTTAACAATATTTTATACCTGACGAAGCCAAGCTTCTACGGTATAGTACACCGCATTTCGACTTTTCACAAATTGCTTCAACACTGTGAAATCATGGCACCACCCGTTGGAATATTTGCTTAAAATTCTCAACGATGAGGGCTTTGACGGAACAAGGAGTAGATTCAGCTATCCTTCAATGACATTTACCGATTACAGATCAACTGACTGCAAGTGTTCAGGAGAGACATCGGCAATTGGCTGAGCTTTTGCGACTTGTACACGTCGCTCGTCCATTGGAAGGTGAAACTAGCAGAGATCTAAAAGTTTCATCACTTGAAGGGGTGCCTAATTGGAGACCCGAAGATGCTTATCGAGCAACTCCCAATCACGAGAGCCAACTGCCAAGTTTCATGGAATTTGCTGTTGAAACGCTAACAGCAGCTTGGCAAGCAGAACAAGAAGTGGCAGGTACAAGCGATTTTCAAGTAGCTCACACTTTGCAAGGATTCCAGAGCCGATCATCACATTCTTGTGAAAAGTTAAGAACGGACAGCAAAAACGCTCGACCGGTCGACTACACAGATCTTCTGTTGGTGAATTCCTCAAATCGCGTTTAAATCCAGTTACGTGCGTTAGAAGAAATTTCCTCCACGAAGGAGCAGGTTGATTGGACGATTTATTGGAATTTTTGCGGCATCAAATCCAGGTCTTCCACCAAAGACCACCGATACTAATGGTGCCGGTTAAATGCAGCAGCCACCGAAGTAGAAACCAAAATCTTTGATAGCAAGCTAAAGTTCTATCCAGGCTTCTATCACCTAAGTAACATTGCCAAAACCTTTCAGCTTTTCAGCTAAAGAGCTTGATTAAAGTTATATGAAAGCCACTAGAAATCAATTTGGCTTTATTATGGCAGCAAGAGGTGCCAAAAGGTTTCATTGTTCAGTCAAAATTATGTGAATCTACACAGATTGTTTACAACGATCTTAAAACCTTGTTTACTCAAGTTCATTTTACTCCTATTTAAGGTTGTATTTCAACTGGATGAACTTGTAACGCTGTTTGGAAATGCCATTTTATGAATCATTCATATTATCTTATTACGATCAGTTGGAATAGCAATTTTAAAACATTTGGCCTCAATTAAAGGCGTTTAATGGGAAATTGTCATTGAGGGAAGTCATGAGATCTAAAAACGGCAAAACACATGACCAAATAGTTTTAAAAAAGTCACTGCCAAGATAAATTGGCTTTTTGGCATAACTGTGATTTAAGCCATTTTTCAAACATTAAATAATTAAAATGAGGAAACCTAAATGAACCAAATTTTAAATGTAATGCAAATGAGCTGTAGATCTGAGACCAATTTCAGCATTCGTTAAGGTTACTAGGCTGTCTGAAAATTGCCTTTAATTTCCTACAGATGGCGTTGGTAATCGCCAAAATGAACCATTTTCTATGAGCTTTACTCTTTGAATGACGGCAGTCAAAACTTCAGTAATTTCTTTCCACGCATTCATTTGTGACAACAGTTAGAAGAAACCGATCAGCAAGTTTTTTTTTTTGAATGAAAAAATCCGGGTCCCAAGTTTTGATAAAATACTATTTTTTACGCAAAAAAACGGCTGCCGAAACCAAAGCCAAGCTGGATAAGTATTTTCTAGACACTTCTCCATTGATTCAAACGATTCATAAGTGATTTGCTGATTTCCGTTGTGGCCGATTCATAATCGTGGATGAAACTTGGATCTATTACTACAAACCGGAGTCATCGCAGCAGGCAAAACGGTGGGATTCACGGAACGAAAAGTGCTCCAAAGCGTTCGAAAACGTTTTGGGATGCGCAAGGTGTAATATTCATCGACTATCTTGAAAAGGGTAAAACCATAGCAGGCGCATACTATGCATCGTTATTGGATCGTTTGAAGGATGAAGTCCAGAAAAAATGGCCGCACAACTTCCAAGGCGCATCATTTTGTGGCTCTCCTCCTGCCAATATTCGCCAAAAAAAAGGAATGTGCCAATGCATTAGAGCTTGATACGCCTCAAAAGTACTCAATTTGTTTTGGATATTTTGTTATTAAACAACACTAGCACTGTTCTCTTAGATATTATTTAATGCTAAATGAATGTGAATAGCAGAGAATCAAACAAAGTAGAACAACAAAAAACAAACACCATATTACAGTTAAGATTAACAGCTGCGGCTATTTGGCCACATGTTGAATTTGATGGTAGCGAAAAGGTTTTATGATGGTTCTCAAGTGGTCATAACATGCTGCACTAGAGTATTTAAAAAATGTATGGTCTTATAAAGGTTTTATCAACCCGAATTGTACACCGAATGAAACTTATTGAAATAAAAAGAAGAAAGCTCCATTGCTACCCGTTTTGGAGAACCCGAGAAAGAAAAACTATATTTTCAACCTGTTTATAAGCAGATTTAAAGGGTGTCCACGATGAAATTGCCACACTATGAAATTGCTCTAACTTTTTAACCGTTGGGTAGAATTTAATGAAAATTTGGGTGGATTTAGTTCATAGTGCATTATTTACATCCTGCAAGTTTTAAAGTCAAAACTCGCGGAAATGGAGTCGAAAGAACAGCTCATGCGTGATAAAATCTTGCGCATTCATCACGAGAACAAGGATCTCTCGCATCGTTCCATCGCTAAAACGTTGGGAATCGCGAATTCCACGGTGTCGCGAGTGATTAAGCGGTTCGAGGAACGGTTGACCACCGATCGGAAGCCCAGAAGTGAAGGAAAAAGTATTCCGTACAACGCCAAAAATCACAACCGCGTAGTTGGGGCCTTCAACCGAAATCCGAACGCCTCCGTTCGGGATGTGGCTAAGAAGCTGCACCTAAGCCGAAGTTTTGTCCAGAAGGCCAAAACTGAGGCTGGGCTTCGAACGTTCAAGGTACAAAGGCCCTAATCGCGACGAGAAGCAGAACAAGTCCGCCAAAACCCGTGCCAGGAAGTTGTACCTCAACATGCTTACGAAAGTTGAATGCTGCATCATGGACGACGAAACATATGTGAAGGCCGACTTCAAACAGATCCCCGGCAACCTGTTTTTCACGGCCAAGGATAAGTTCAGCGTTTCGGAGCATGTCCGCACTCAGAAGATGTCCAAATTTGCGAAGAAATTCCTGGTTTGGCAAGCCATCTGCACGTGCGGGAAGCGGAGTGCACCTTTCGTGACCCAGGATACGATGAACGGACAGGTGTACATAAAAAAGTGCCTCCAGAAGCGGCTGCTTCATCTCCTGAAGGCCCACAACGGCCCAACAATCTTCTGGCCGGATTTGGCCTCATGCCACTACTCCAAGGACGTGCTGAAGTGGTATGCGGACAATAAGGTCAATTTCGTGCCGAAAATGTTCAACCCTCCCAACACTCCGGAGCTCCGCCTCATCGAGAAGTACTGGGCGATTATGAAGCAACACCTTCTTAAACGACCTAAAGTAGTGAAGACAGTCGAGGAACTGAAGAAAGTATGGGTTTACATAGAAAAAACGGTTGATTCACAGGTTGTGCAGAATCTTTTGGCCGGGGTTAAGGCCAAGGTGCGGGAATTTGCGTATGGACTGTAAATAAAATACGAGTAAAATGGTAAAATGAAGTTTAATAGTTATTTCTCAATCCCTGAAAATTTGATGGCAATCGGATGAAAACTCGAATTTTGCGAATCAATTTTGTGTGTGACAATTTCATCGTGGACACCCTTTATATGGGAGCAAACATAAGTTATGTTTAAGTGAATTAAAATGTGTTACACTTAAGACTAATCGTGCTAATTAAAACCAATCGATTCAAACTGTAATTCGAAAAAAAAAATGTTAGTTTTTCTGATGAAACGGTGTATTAATTGAGCAATTCTATTCAGTCAATTCAACCAGAATTACGAGCGCTACACAAAAAAAAAAAAATTTTAACGAGCGCGTAAATTTCCCCTCGTTTAATTCCAAGCCATAGGAGGCGTAAACAACGCAATTGGTTGTAGTCTTTGATGCGCCATACAACAATATTTGCAATCTTGTATACAACAGGCTACATTCAGGTGCTATCTGGCTTAAATTTACATAAAATATCCCATCATGTTCTGCCAATTCTAGCATTCCCTTTATGTGCATTATATATCGCAGAAAAATCAATGTTTCTTTTTATCTGTGTAGTCTATAATGGTACTGGATTTATACTTTCATCAAAAATTCCAGAAAATTCGAAATGCCATATTTTCAGTTCATAAAATGAACTGCGTTGTTCATCGATGTGATTAAAGTATGGTCATTTATAGTGTTTACCGACCTGATTATGTAAGAAAACATGAAAAGGGAAATTAAATAAATATTAATAGTTTTATTCCATAAAGACAATCCTAAGCGTCAATTTCCATCATCTATATGGATTCAAGATACTTTATAAATACATGTTATTTTTTAATAAACTCGTTGCAGTTCAAAATCGGACACTTACCACTTACTCCAAACGATCCTGCTCTTATTCTACATAGTCACATAATCTCTATCACACTGTATGGCGCATCTTGTGTGCCATACAAAGCAGCCGATGGGACACAATAGAATGCAAACGGCATCGATTGGTGCGAGTGGTCCTGTCCAATTTTGAACAGCAACGACTATAGATGGTTTTCGCCCCAAATAGTATTCGGAGTTGGCAGCACCCTCTCAGATTACAACGAAACTATCTGGGTGTGTATACCATGACTGGATAAGCCACTTTGCATACTTAGTTTGTTCAATTTTTTTGTCTTTTGAAAAGGGCTAAACTTTTAATATCGATTTTTTCAAATGTGATTAATTGAAAAATGACTACTCCTACAACAAAGTGTCGGTGATTATCACCAAACAAGTCAAGTTTTAAGACAAAAACATTGAAAAAAAAAATGAGCTCTACACTGAAAAAATCATTTAAAAACTTCAAAGTCGATTTAAAAAAGACACCACTTTTGATTTCGATGAAATATTGTCTCAAGATAGGAAATGATGTTCCCTACCAACCGTTCATACATCACAAGATGGGCACTTTTAAGGCAACAAAGTTTTTCTTACTAAAACTTTTTCATGCCCCATTGATTTTTTTTCAGTGTATTTTGTCATCAAAAACTAAACCAGTGAAGGTCATAACAATCCCAGAATCCAAGAAACTCAATTTGTTAGGTGATTTTGTCCTTTTCATTTAATCATATGGAAGGGATTTAATATTTGATCGCAATATGTATTGAATTTCACTTTTATATATTCATTTATTTATTAAGTCTTATATACACATATTATAATATTTGTTTTAGAGCTATTTTAAAACATGTTTTTTTAAATATTTTTTACAGATCATGGTAAATATGTTTGGTTCATCTCCTAAATTAGAATACTTTTTTGCCACTACTTTGTCACCACGAATAGGTTAAAAAAAACCTTAGGTACAACTCTTGGTTCGATTCTTTCGATAAGGTAATTCGATTCTACTAAATAGCCTTACCTAGTATTAGGTAAGAAAAGGGGTAAAAACGTTTTGGTGGATTTTACAGTAGCACTTATGAAATGCGTGTTCTAACATTGTATATTGCGTCGTACTTCTTGAGTGCTGCTGCGTAAATATGCGTGCGTCGCTTTCTCACAAATAAAGTTTCATTGCATTTTGAGATGACTACATAGTAGTATAACCTTCACTGGTTTAGTTTTTGATAACAAAAAACACTGAAAAAACAATCAATGGGACATGAAAAAGTTTTTGTTAGAAAAACTATGTTTTCTTGTTGTTTTCATCTTCTGATGTATGAACGGTTGGAAGGAAACATAATTACCTATCTTGAGAAAAAATTTCATCGAAATTAAAAAATGGTGTTTTTAAAAGCCGACTTTGAATTTTTTTAAATGATTTTTTCAGTGTAGAGCTCATTTTAGTTTTTTTCAATATTATTTTTTCTCAAAACTTGACTTATTTTGTGATCACCCACACAACACATTGTTGTAGGAGTAGACATTTTTTTATTAACCCTTATGTGATCGACAAAAAACACCTTTATGTGATCGACAGGGTACCCGGGTACCCACCAAATTCAATTGATTATAACTCTGGCTATTATTGACCGATTTTAATTCTTTTGGTACCGTTAAATTCCAAAACTCATTGGCTTCAGGGACATTATCGGCAATGACCATTTGAATTCATCTAGTTCCCATAAATCCGGGTTACCAGGGCTGTGGTCCAGTACGGAGGCACTATTTGAAACAACTATTAAATTTCCGGAAATGGATGTCAAAATCTATGGAATAATTCCAAAAAACCATTTCAATTCCATTGTGGGCAATATGTCGACTTGTTCCTGCAACGGCCATTCTGTAACAGGTTCCCGTGGGGCCTCGAGTGGCCATGAACATATTGAAAAAAAAAACCCTGGCAATATGGGTATCAAAATTCATGAAATTTCGCCAGTAGGATATTTCTCAACATTTTGTAGCTATCTGATGATGTGTCCTTCGACCGGTAAATCCGGAACAGGTTGCCGTGGGGCCTTACTAAAAATATTCATGGCCACTGGATGCCCCATGGAAAACTGTTCCGGAAAAACCGGTCTGAGGACAAATCATCAGATTGCCACTAAACGTTGAGAAATTTGCATGAAATTTTGATACCCATATTGACAGGGTTTTACTGAAAATATTCATGGCCACTCGAGGCCCACGAAGCTTGTTCCGGATTGACCGGACCGAGAACAAATTATCATATGGCCACTAAACGTTGAGAAATAGCCTACTGGCGAAATTTCATGAATTTTGATACCCTCATTGCCAGGGTTTCTACTGAAAATGTTCATGGCCACTCGAGGCCCCACGGGAACCTGTTACAGAATGGCCGTTCCAGTAACAAGTTGGTATATGTCCCACAATAGGATAGAAATAGTTTCTAGGAATTATTCCTAACATTCTGACATCCATTCTTGCAAATTCAATAGATGTTCCGATATTGTGTCTCCTTACAGGAACACAGCTCCGGTATCCCGGATTTACGGGAACCAGATGAATTCAAATAGTCATTGCCAATAACGTCCATAAAGCCAATAAGTTTTGGAATCTAACGGTGCCAAAAGAATAATAATCGGTCAATAAAAGCCAGAGTTATAATCATTTGAATATGGTGGGTACCCTGTCGATCGCTTAAGGGGTAAAAAATCGAGGTCCCCCTCTTCGGCACCCCTTGCTACTATACGAAATGTTTTTATGTAAAAAGTTGCCTTTCAACTATAATTAGTATGTCACTAAATTTCAGCTTCCTAGTTTAAAATAAACTATGAAATTTAGTAATTTAAAACATGAAAAGGTACCCGCGTACCCTGTCGATCACATAAGCGTTAAACACATTTAAAAAACATCGATAAAAAAAGTTTAGCCCTTTTCAAAAAATAGTCTAGAAAAAAATTGAAGAAACTAAGTATGCAAAGTGGCAAATGGTCTACACACTCAGAAAGTTTCGTTGTAATCTGAGAAGGTGTTGCCAACATTTGTTCGAGTTGGCGCGAAACCGTCTACACACTCAGATTATTTTACAGAAATCTGTAAGTTTTACCGAATTCTCAACAGCTGAACGTTCGGTAATCCGATTTCACGGATCCGTAAAATCGGATTACCGAACGTTCAGCTGATGAAAATTCGGTAAAACTATAGAGATTCACGTAAAAAAATGTAAGTGTGTATATTCTCATCTCACAATTATATGCTCTCAGGTATTGTTTTGGTCATTTTTCTATGAAGGGTGATTCATCATAATAAAATTTTCACAAGTTTCTTGAAAATTATGCAGCTTTAATTTGACGTCAACAAAACAAAAATCAGTGCACAAATAGCTCCATGTAAACAAAAAAGTATGATTACTATAATAATTGGCCATGAAGTACTGTTAAGTTATATATTATTAACGAAATTTCCGAATGAAAAAAATCAATAGTGTTCTTTGGGAATTTTGTAACTTTCATTTGCCGCGAACAGAACTGAAATTTGTTCACAAACGGCTAAAAGAGAGAGAGAGAGAGAGAGAGAGAGAGAGAGAGAGAGATGATACTCGGCCTCCTGTGCCTCAGATAAAAAGTCGACTTTTCAAGCGATCTTAATACTATTCTTAGTTTTTTTCCACATGTAAAAGAAAAGTCATGTGAATTCAACTTTAAATAATCTGCATAAGTTTATGTTTAGTTACGTATCAAAGGTATATTACTACTTTCTGATACACTTCTTACTTTTTTCATCAATAGATATAGGATAGATAGATAGGAAGACGTTCCGGTGAAAACGTGTCGTCAGTCTTCAAAAGAGCTAAGCCTAAACCTAAAATCATATAAGAATTCAAAAACAACTTCAATGGTAATGATACAAAAAATAAACACAAAACGCAAAATCTATTTGGTTTCTATCACACTGAACCCAATCGAAAACCAACCTTACCTAACCCATCGCACTATTATCTGTAATCGAACCATTCCCTTCCAAATGTATTGTGGAATCCTGTAAATTACGAAAGGCTAATTACACTCGTCATTCAGTCCTCCACCTTCCGCCCTGCCCCGCAAATCCAGCCTGAGCAGAAATAAGAATCGTAATCAACCTAGATCATCCGGACCGTTTTGGAAAGTTCGGAATCAAAAACCTCGCCACCCTACGTATTACCGTCCTCTTCCTCCTCCTCCTCCCCGGGCCCGGCGATGGAAGTCCGGGATTATCAGCTGCGCTACCATTTCGTTGATCCGGCGACTGAATTGAATTGAAGGAGGAAACTTTTGCTTTCAATTTGCCTCACCGCACCTTCAGCGCTTCGCCATTTTCACGACCCCGGCCAGGCAGGTCGTGCCGATCCAAGCAGGCGGAGGCGAGCAAAAGTGGCAAACGCACGGACCTGTGTGTCAGATAAGCTAGATTCGGTGTTTTTCCGAGCCGGGTGTTTGTCTCAGGGAAGGGGGCGGGACCTGATTTGGGTATTGATCCTTTTGTTTAGTCAGCAGTTGTTGGAGTTGAAATTATTTGGTCCTAGTGGAATCGACGAAAAACATCGACCTCACCCCCGGTTGCGGATTTAGATAATGCCTGATAACGAGCAACGGTAAATTAAACAGAATGTTGGGGTAGTGGGGGAGGGTGCCGGGAGGGTGTTTGTGGTGCGGTGGTTGAGATGGTTGACTTTTGTTTGGGCATATATTTCGTAGGTCGTTGAGGCCGGCAGTTTGGAAACTTTTTCGAAGTTTCCATTTGCTTTCGTTTCGGCAATGGTTTTTGCTTTGTGACTTACGCTCAGTGGGACGGGGGGTTTCGAATGATTATTCATGTATTTTGATTCGCAGCAAATTAGTTCACGGCTCACGGAAGATTTGCGTTAATTGATAATAGCTGCTAGGAATACTTTTCCTCACATTGGAACGATATTTTACGAGCAGTGAAGAATCCGTTTGGAACAATAAATTTGTCACCAAATAAGATTTCGTGCTCCCTTCTTGCAATCTTACTAACCCAACAAATCCACCCGCTTCCTCATTTTCAATCTGTTTACCCAGCTCACCACCGTAGTAATGAATCCCTCGAGTTCAACAGTTATTATCATTCTCCAAATACCACATCGGGAGTAACCACTCCACTTTGACCGCTCGTTACTCAAGTCTTGGCTCCAACCCACAGGAGCTTCACCACGGAATGCAAGCCACACCGACAGCAGCCATGGTGCAACTCTCCTCCGGTCGAGATTCAATTGTATACTCCAGATTCCATCTAGCCTTTGTTCCGAGAGCATAATTTATCTCGTTCCTTAGATAAATCGTCTTTCCGAACTTGTTCCAACAACCGGCAGCAATGTCCCAACTCGACACAATTGTGATTGTGTCTTTCGTCCATTGCGAAAGGGTTGCGGAAGACGAGGTTCAACATGGTCAGCACCATCGACAACGGAGAATCGATTGGAAATTCTTGCAACGATAAAAATCTCTGCCCTTCCTCCCCACGCCTGACCGTTGGGATGGACACTATTAAAACAAAATGGTTCAGCTCAGAAACAAGTGAATCGAATTTGGTTGAATCGTTCGAGCTGGCCAGGCACGGGGCGGAGAAATAATCGAGAGTGAAAAAAGACCGGATGGACATCGAAATCGGTTTCCAATCGGTTTTGCAGGATTTCGGACCCATTATCCGGAAGTCCAACGAGCAACGGGGATGACTTGCTACTTTGCCACTTTGTCCCAGCCAGCAGCGGTCGCAGAAAGTGGAACGGAAAGCGAAAGATAACCATCGCAATTACTGAGAGAAAATTGTTTATATGACCATTGCTGTTGGGCGACCTTTTCTTGCTCCTCTTGGATGCCGGGTCGAGATTTCAGCAGGTTCACACAACGTGATGAAGCACTTCCTCCTCCGACTGCTGCTGCTGCTCGTCGGCGTCGTTGGGTGAGGAAATTGATAAATCACGATCACTGAAGAGGATTTCGCAAATCGGAGACTAAGACAAACGGACTTTTCGGCAGAAACCGGGTCGATGATAAATCGATTTTCGAAGGAGTCGCTTTCTGTTTTCCTCGAAGGGTCGGATCAGAGGATAAGAGAAACGACCTCCAATTTGGGTTCCACATGAATAGGAACAGCAAACCGGATTCCGTTTATCAATCGAATGGAATAGTTTCCGTAGATTGAATTGCTGGCGTTTCCTTTTTTCTTCTTTTTTTGTTGGGAAAATGGAGATTCTGAATTGCAAATTTGTTTGATTCATGCAGTGGATTTGGGTAGATTTGGAAGATGGTTTGTGAAACGTTGTAACTCTCATGTCTTCAAAGTAATTCTATTATGTTGCGCAGTGCGTAAAATATGGAATAATAGGGTATGTGTCCCTTGACTCAGCCTAATATACAACAATCGATTACATTTTTCATTGTAACTCATAAAGTATTTGAGCTGGAAACAAAATTTAACTAGCAATACACTTCCTAAGATAGATTAATAAGCCATCAGGTAGTATGTATCACGAAAAGCTACACAACTCGTTTTATAAAGTCAGAAACATTCGAGGGATATGGATGTTATATCGGTCTATGGGTACCAAATTGGGTCTAATCTTGGATGCAAGTTCGTCTCATTCGATTGATTTTTTATTCAATGCAGTTGTCGTACGGGTGTCTTCCTGATTTTATGATTCAAGGCGTTCCCATCTGTATTCGCACTACCCAACAAACAATTTCACAAATCAAACTATACTTAAACTGCTAAGAAACACTGATTTTTACATATGATTTAGCGGTCATTCGACAATCAAAACATTATAATTCACTCTACACAGATTTTATTTCTTTAATTTGTGTTAAGATGAGCCATATGAACAACATTCAACCGGAACTCAGACATTTGTATTGTAAATGTTACCAATAACAACATTTTTAGTACGCTTTCATACAACAGGCCATAGTTGGGAACATAGAAAAAAATATGTCCCTAACATTGGGTCTACCGTATGATTGTTAAATCATTGTTATTTTACCAATGTGACCTGTTAGTTTTTAACATGTGACTATATTCTGTACATCTTGGCTGCATTATTCGGTTTATAGGTTCAATTTCGGCAAATTTAGATCATTCGAAGATCGTATAGATAATCTGTTCAGCTTAACCAGTAAAGTCATGGTGTCTAAAAAGTTAAGGAAACCGAAAACTGAGCGGAAGTGAACTACTATAAATTGATTAATTATGTCTCAATTGCTTTGAAATGAATCGGTCATGCTGATAGCAACATGATTTTGTTGATTAATGAAGAAATAATGACATATATGGTACATAGGCCGAATCAAGGAGCTAGGCTAACATTACATCCCGTTACCCTATGTGTTAATAATTTCCAACAAAAAGATGTAAATTCTGTGTGTAACCACAGTAGGAACATAAATGGTTTACCACATCAAATTGCATCACAGAAAAATGAGTGTAGAAAATTTCCTAGTTGACTTTCAGACTTTCAGACAGTAAAAAAAAACTCCCTTTGGCATATTTATTTAATTTAATTTTAATACTATAATCATACGCTTGCTCCTTATGCTTAACTCCACTCCTTAGGGGGGAGCCTCGAACCTCGAATCTTCCTACCCACAACTCTTCTCTGCCTGATGTTCCTGCAAGTTTCAGTACACCTGAACCAGCTATGACCAGTTGCTCTGGACCCGCCCATATGACTGCTGATCTGAGAATCTACTACCAGAATGTTCGTGGTCTAAGGACAAAAACAAATAATGTGTTCCTCTCTACGTCCGAATTGAACTATGACATCTACGGTTTCACCGAGTCATGGCTTGACGATCAAATACAATCTCGACAGTTGTTCTGCGGCGATTAAAGTGTATTTCACTTTGATCGTTGCTCTACACAAAGCTCCCACCGCCGTGTAGGTGGTGTTTTGATTGCCGTTAACGAAAGATTTGGATCATTACTCGTTCAACATCTGTGTTAAAGGGTGATACGGTCAAAATTTGGTCAAGGGAAAACGCGTGTAAATCGGTGAAATCGTTTATTTAAAAAATCAAATTAAATTTCTTTTGCAAGTTCAATTAGTATAAAATTCAGGAAAAATATTCAGTTAGGCTTCCGCTTTTCCAAATCCGAATTGCCGGGCCTTACGCCTTACCCCTGCCATCAGATTTTGTACAGCCACCTTGTCCACCTTCTTCGCCGCAGAAAGCCAGTTTGCCTTGAACTGCTGCTCGTCCTTAGCAGTTTTTTGGTCTTCTTTAGGTTTCGCTTGACAATAGCCCAGTATTTCTCAATTGGGCGGAGCTCTGGCGTGTTGGGAGGGTTCTTGTCGCTCGGGAACCACCTGCACGTTGTTGGCGGCGTACCACTCCATGGCCTTTTACCGTAATGGCAAGATGCCAAATCCGGCCAAAACAGTACGGAACAACCGTGCTTCTTCAGGAAAGGCAGCAGACGTTTATTCAAACACTCTTTCACGTAAATTTCTTGGTTGACAGTCCCGGAAGCTATGAAAATGCTGCTTTTCAAGCCACAGGTACAGATGGCTTGCCAAACCAGATATTTCTTTGCGAACTTTGACAGTTTCGTGTGCTTGAAAATATCTGCTACCTTTCCCTTCCTTTTGCCGTATAAAACTCCTGTCCCGGAAGCTGCTTGTAGTCGGCTTTGACGTAGGTTTCGTCGTCCATTACCACGCAGTCAAACTTCGTCAGCATCGTCGTGTACAGCCTCCGGGATCGCGCTTTGGCCGTCGTATTTTGTTTATCATCGCGATTTGGAGTCACTACCTTCTTGTAAGTCGATAGTCCGGCTCGTTTTTTGGCTCGATGCACGGTTGTAGACAGAGCTGACAAAAGTCATTCACGTCATACAAAACACGCAAAGAAAAAAAAGTCACCTTCACCGATTTGAGCTACGTGACGTCTTTCCATTTTCGTCGTGTTGCACCCTAAGCATGAAGATAGTCATGCATTCATACTCAACGACGATGTTTCATATTCCTTCTTCGTGGTCTGGAATCAAAACGACGCGAACACATAGTTTGCCTTACCTTGATACAATTTTCCGGTGCACTAAATTTGTCGCGTCGCATGTGTTTCGTCTAGTGTTTGACCAGGTCATACGTTGTGTTGTGATTTTTTGGTTGAGACACGACGATGAGACGAGTGAATCGAACTGACTCTGGGAGTTGATTTAATACCACCGAGAGGCATCATTGCCCGCTCGGTGGGTACTTTCAATAAGACGTTAACACCACTAAAATTGCATAGAAAGACGACTCCATTTTATAGGGGAGACGAAGTTTGGATGAACATTGTGGAGTCGTGCGCACCGCATCATTACAAAAGCCCATGGATACGGAGCGCCGACAGTGATGGTTCACGCTGCTCGCTTCAACTACAACAATAGAAATTGGATGCTTGCTTGGTAGTCACTCTCGATGGGTGGAAACGATGCACGCTGCTGGGGGGACGCGTTGCTATTCACACAACTAACAGCAAGACGCCGTGTGCTGTGTGAGATCGAACAGCATGCGAAGCTGCCCGGATAAAAATAACCATACAATTAAAATACAATAATATAAAATAACTTTAAAATCTACTGCCGCCGTTGAATCTTATTGTTCATGCATCAGATAAATGAAAAATGTATATTGTTATTACAACAGATTGGGTAGTTTGAAAATTCTTGCATATGGATTTAATACCATATGCTAGAATTTTTAAACTACACAATCAATAGTAATTGACTCAAATTTGCTCGGAAAAAAAATGATTTTTTCTATAGTAAAGATACATAACAACACCGTTATTCTGTTGTCGATGTCTCAATTTATGTTAGATCCTATTGTGGAAACGATAACTGCTATTGTCATCTTATAGTTATGAACAATACTTCAAATTTCACGCATTATTGATTTTATCGTATGATTACAATAAATTTAATCAAAATTATTTTTTTTTCGGATTTCGCGATCATTTATTCAGTTTGTGTTTGAGTCTGTACCGGTCTGAAAAATGCAAAGAAGTGCCGGTCACGGCCATGCAATGGTGAAGCAGGTGGTATAAATTTCCTGGAAAAATGCTGCAAAAAAATGCATATTTCTTCCGCATTGCTGCCAATGCGTTCATCTAGATGCATGGATGATGGAAAATTTTCAGATTTAAATTTTTTTTTAACGTAATTGAAAAAGGGTTTAGGGCACAACTTTATTTCCTTTCCAGTTTTAGTGTCATACTCTTCAAATGCGATGGCTAAATTTAATTGATTGCAAACGTCTAAATATTTCTCTAAATCTTCATTGCTGTTATTTTATTTTAATTCTTGTACACCTTGCAATTTTTAGATTTTTAGATTTTTGCAATTTTGATGGTTTTTTTGAATTTCCATGATGTTGTATTATTTTGATTGGTACCTTTTTATGAATAATTCTGAAAGAAACATTATAGTAGACATCAACAGCAATTTCAACATTTCGTTCATTCCATACACACTTAGAAATTGTGAATTTTACACGAGACGTAATTCATATTTGTTAAAAGTCTGAGAATGTAAAGAAATATTTCGTGTAAAATTATGACTTCTGAGACTGACGCATATGCAATTCGACAAAAGATGTGTTTGGTTGAATTTAAAGATTGGACTCGGAAAAAATGTGACACTTTGTTTTAGGTGTAACTTTTTATCGCGTGGGTAAAAATGAATGAAACAAGAAGAACTACGCCAGCAAATCCTGGGCGCGGTGATCGATAGTCCTGGTCAGTCGCACAGGTGGATCAACAAAAGGCTTGGAGTCCACCATTTCACCGTGTCCCGCGTTGTGAAGATGTTCCAGAAGACAAAGACCATCAAACGACGCGGTGGAAGCGGCTGAAAACCGAAAACGGAATACCCAGAGAAGGCGCGGAAGATAAGGCAGTACTTTAAGAATAAACCGAAGTGGTTCGTCCAGCAGACTATGAAATGGGCTGAGATACGTGTTTTTAAGGTCAGGAAGGCGCCAAATCGGACTGACATGCAAAACACGGTGGCCTAATTGCGTGCGCGTAAGCTGTACCGTGAGTGGCTGGTCAAGCTAGGCTGTCTCGTCATCGACGACGAGACAAATATCAAGGCGGACACTAAACAAATCCCCGGTCTCGAGTTTTTTGTCGGTTCGTTCCGGAAAAGAAAAGTTCCGAGAGAAAGATGGACTAATTCACGAAGAAGTACCTGTTGTGGCAGGCGATCTGCGAATGCGTTCGTTACAATCGGCACAATAAACGGGCAGATTTATCGAAAGGAATGCTTGCAGAAGCGCTTGCTGCCCTTCCTCCGCTCTCACCGTGGTCCCACGCTGTTCTGGCCGGATCTCGCTTCGTGCCCGAATGTGGTCCCGAAGGAGGCGAACCCGCAAAATACACCAGAACTTCGTCCGATCGAAAAGTTTTGGGCGATAATGAACAAGAAGTTGAAGAAACGCGGACAAACATTCAAAACCGATGACGTTTTGAAGAAAAACTGGGAAAAATTGTGTAAGGAAGATGGACAAAGCCTCGCCCAAGATCTCTTGAGCAGTGTTAACAGAAATGTACGAGCATTCAGCTTGGGTGAGGAAATTCAATAAATTAATTATGCCGAAAGATAGTTAATATATAGTTTTTTAATCCCTGGAAGTTTGAAAAGTATCTGATTTAAAATGAATTTTTGGTGATCATTTTTGTGTCTCATTTTTTCCCAGTCCAGTCTTTATTATCGCATCTCTTTCAACTCAGTCTTATGTACTGAAGGACGCTTGCATGTGTCGGTCTCGGGAGACTGAAATTTACACGACATTTTGGTAGTGTGTAGAATTAGTTGCCAGTTTACACTACTTAATCTGCGTTTATTATTTTCATAATTTGCTTTGTGATATACAAAGATTTCCTCGAATTCACAGTCGTTGGGTCTTTGAGTTTCATGATTAAATAGAGAGAATTCGATTGCTGTGTGAAATTATTCATTTTACCATAAGGGATTCAATGATTCATTCACACATGAATCTTCGTGTACATTGGTCAGCAGAAAGCTTAAGTAACAGTTCTGCTGACTTTTGACGTTGTTACTTTGATTTAGACCTAAATTAGCAGCAACAACTGGAAGAAAGATGGTTTTATTTTCAGAGTCCTTAAAAAAGACAGCTTATCTTTGGTTGAAGTCACCATAGATGTGAATTTTAGCATCAGGAGGTAATTGTGATACAGTTTGTTAGGCGTTTTGAAAAAAAAAAGATTCATGAACAGTTTTATTTGCACGATCTGGTGGAAAAAAACACGGAGGCAAACACGTGTGTTTTGTTAGCAATGCATGATTTTACCCAAACAGGCTCAAATTCTTTGAATTTTGGCGCAGAAAGGATTTCTAACTTGAAATTGGCTGAAACTGCTATGATAACACCTTCGGACAAAATTTTGGTATAATATAAAAGTTCTTTCTTCGCTACGAACGCTTTCATGTCAGCTTTTCGTAGTAGCTGAAATTACCGAAAAGGATGAGCCTAGCAAATGTTTATACATTTCTTCCATTTTTGTTGTGCCTGTCAAAATTTCAACCGTATGAAAGGTTGAAATCTTAACAATAAATAAGAATTTCAGTCGGTTATAAAAATCATACAATGTCTTCTGCTTCTTATCTAATCAATAGGTTATAGAAAATTTTCATATGAATAATCAAAATTTCACAAACCACGTTAAGGTCTGGCCATAATCTACACTTCATTTAAATGTTTAAAATAGCCTTTAGAAAAAGCCGAGAAGGGGAGTTCTGAAAATATCAAAAATTAGTCGCCGTGACTTATGAATAACCCTTTACAGCCCTAGATGACGTCTTCGCAATTCTTAGATTTAGTGACCAAAACATACCGGTTTTCGTCATGCACCATCTAAGGTGTGACGATTACAAAATATTCAGCATCATCAAAACGATGACTTATGGTTCTTCGCATATTTTTTGTTGAGTGACTAGGAAGGGTTTGTGACGAACAACTAGTTGTCATCATCGAACTTGTATACCGTTACAACTTTATTGTTGCACGACGACAGGCTTTGCGTTGCTAGTCAACATGTTTCCCTTGCGCGACATTGAAGGCAACAGACTCGTCGCGACTGTGGTTTTATGTGCTTTGACGATGACTTTTTGTCAACACTGGTTGTAGACGATACACCCAGCTTGTTGCGGCATCTCGGAGAGATAGGTTAGGGTTTCGCTTGAAACTACCGGCAACTCTCTTTGTCGTCTCAACGGCTTCCGGTTTTCGATTTCCCCCGATCCAGACTTCCTGGCTGTCGACAAACGTTCCCCAAACACTTTAATTACATTTGTAACGGTTGATTTGACAACTTTTAGCGATTTTGCCAACTTTGCGTGCGAGTAGCTCGGATTTTCGCGATGCGCGAGCAAAATTTTGATACGCTGCTCTTCTTGCTTGGACGGCATTTTGACAACTGAAAAGTGAATTCCAAAATCAAAATAGGAGCAACATTCTACACAATTTCTTCAAAATGAGGGTGTTCAGGTTTTTAAATGCAAAATTTAAAGAAATACGTCCAGTTGATATTGACCAAGTTTTGACCGTATCGCGCTTTAGTCGAACATCGGTGGGTAAAACTTACTGGTCAAGCGACTGATTTGTTTGACGGCGTCTTGTATGTTCCACCGGAAAAAAAGTCAGGACATAGCACAAATGTAGTCTCACCTTGATACCGTATCTGAAGTCTGTACTTTGCAGAGGGATACGAGCTCAATGATTATATTTGGGGATTTCAATCAACCTCGTCTCGTATGACAATTGAACAACAGCTACGCTTTCGTTGATGCACTTCAGTCACAGATTTCTACAGCTACTCAGACTCTTCTCGACAACATAGCATTTCACGGACTACGGCAACGCAACCTAATTCGCAACAGCAATTATCGGATATTGAGACCTAATCTTTAGCAATGACTCAAACATGACCAATGGATTTGCTGTGGTCCCCCTCGATCGCTACCATCCAGCTTTAGAATTCTCTGTGGCATTTCCATCACCAGTTTTATATCACAAAGAAGTAGATCTCTCTGGCCGTGACTTCCGTCGTGGTGATTTTGAAACGATGAACGCTCTGCTTTGCAGAGTGATTAGCCCACAGTTTATGAGAGCGTGAATGTGGATGCTGCAATTAGTTCATTCAACAGCATCCTTCTTAACTGTATCATCCAAACAGTCCCGTTGAACAAACCACCAAGGAAACCGGCATGGTCCAACCCACATCTCGGTATTCTGCGTCGTTTCAGGGTGCTGTAGCAGTACTGTCGCCGAAGGTGTCCGATCTCAAAACGACAATTTGATGAGGCAAGTCGTATCTACCGTGGATACATCCGTTTACTGTACAAACACTACGTGAGAAGAAAACAAGAGGATCTTCGTCGTAACCCAAAGCGATTCTGAAATTTGGCAATTCGAAGCGAAAAGAGACTGGACTTCCCTCATCGATGCACCTTGGTGAAGTCAACGCAAGCAGTGCCAGTGAAAATGTGATCTTTTTGCCCAGCAGTTTTCCAATGTGTTCGTGAGCCATGTTCCAACCACCGAGGAAATTGACGCTGCCCATCATATTGTACCACGAGATGTGGTTGATCTAGATGTCTTCCAAGTTGATAAGCAAATGGTGGAGTTTGCGTTAAACATGCTTCAGGCATCCTATTGTCTTGGTCCTGATGGAATCCCTGCCTGCATCTTCAAAAAAGGTGGTGCTTTGTTGATTGCGCCACTCGTAGCTGTTTTCGACCAATCGTTTCAACAGCAGGAGTTTCCAGTTGATTGGAAGAGGTCCCATATGCGGCCAGTTTTTAAGAAGGGCGATAGGACGGATGTATCCAACTACCGTGGAATAACTTCTCTTTCAGCGGGTTCAACATGATTGGAAACCATCGTATACAAAGTGATGTTCGGTTCGTGCATCGCTCACATTAGTGAAAAACAGCATGGTGTCTTCCCAAAGCGATCGGTGAACAGTAATTTATGCGATTTCACATCGACCTGCATCAGTGCTATGGACAACGGTGCGCAGATGCTGTATACACCGATATCAAGACTGCCTTCGACACTGTGAACCAAGATGTTCTTGAACATTTTCAGTTAAAAACCCTGGCAACATGGGTATCAAAATTCATGAAATTTCGCCAGTAGGATATTTCTTAACATTTTATGGCCATCTTTTGATTTGTCCTTGGACCGGTCATTCCGGAACAGGTTTTTGTGGGGCCTCGAGTGGTCATGAACAATTTCAGTAGAAAATTCTAGCCAAACTACTTCGATTGGGTGTTTCGGCAAGGATATGTAATTGGCTACGTTCGTACCTTGGCAATAGAAGCCTCTGTGTGAAGATAGGATCAGTAGAATCTCTGTCCTTCATTCCTGCATCCGGTGTGCCACAAGGAAGTAATTTAGGTCCACTGCTGTTCTCGTTATTTTTTTAACGATGTGACTATTCTGCTTGAAAATGGAGGCTTACTTATCTATGCCGATGATTTGAAGGTTTTCCTCGTCATTCGTAACAAAGTGGATTGCAGACAGGGATGCCAGATATTTTTTCAAATGTCTGTGATAAAATTTTTAAAAGTCTGGGAATGTTTATAAAAGTCTGTAAATTTTGTTCTACACAATTAGACTTCTTTCGACGAAATTACGTAATTAGAGAGCGAGTTATGTCCTTTTCGCTACATGTGTGATTGTATAAACATTTCTGTATCTATTTCTAGGATTGTATGCAACCTTACATTATTGTTTTATATTTTTAAAGTGACACTGAAGTTTGAAGCATTCGCATAGATAACACAATTTTTATAGGTTTTTTTTTCTCCTGTAACTTTCGTCCAGTTTTGTATTTTAAATCAAAATTAAGTATTCATTTCACAAATTCAACAGACTTTCTTCTTGGTTCAACAATAACCATTGAATTACAATGAATAACAGAGTCAATTTTCAGTGACATAAATTATAAAGTTGAATTCAAATGCTCGAGTCTATAAGGTTCAGAAAAACAGACCGAAATTCATTTATACTTTGGATCCATTCTCGAAAACTTGGATGTTTTGATACACTTCTTGATTATTTTTAAACTTCTCAGCTAAACTTCAGATAAATTTTCTTACTGATTAAATCGTCCAAACGAGGTGAGATGCAAAGTAAGGAATTGTAATTCCTGCATGAGTGTGTATCCGCATAGTATGATGCGAACGGTTGGGCAGATGGTGTGAATTTTCTTCAAAATTCACATTAAGAACCCGACCTTGTCTTCCAGAAACATTTGGTAAGTTTTTTCCTGAACATAGTTACTTTTTTAACTTCTAATAAATCATATCCTGAACTACAAGGAAAATTTTTTCAAAACTTTGGGAAGAATTCCCAAATTCCCGATTTCCCAAATTTCCAGAATTTCTTGGAAAATCTTTTTAAATTTGTTAGGAGTTTCTTCCGGAACTTCTGAGAACTCATTTTCTCAACATCCGAAATGTTCTCTTCTGAACTTCAGGAGAGTATTCTTTTGAACTGTGGGATAGTTTGTTCCCGAATTTCTGATAAATTCCTGCTTGAACTACGAGAAAGTTCTCCTTTTACTTTAGGAAAGTTTCTACCTGAACTTCTGAGATTTCCTGAACTTCGTGAAGTTCTCATTCTGAAATGTTTGATTCTGAACTTAAAGGAAGCTCGCTAGCACTTCTGGGTAGTTCCAACTAAACTTTTTGTCTCTTCGGAACTTCTGAGAAGTCTTCGTGTAAACATCTGAGGAGTTCTATACTGAATTTTTCGAAAAATTCTTCCTTGATCCTACAGGTAATGCCCTCTCTGGTAAGTTTTTTTTTTCCGGAAATTCGAGGAAAGTTTTTTCTTGATCCTGAACTGCGAGGAACATTTTATTGAAACTTTGGGAAAGCCGTCTCGAAATTTTCTAGGAAAATTCCCTTAAATTTATTCTTGAAGTTTCTTACTGGATTTCTGAGAAGTCCTCTAATAAACTTTTGGGAAGTTTTCTCCAGAACTTCGGGGAAGTTTGATCCGGAACTATTGGGAAATTTGTGCTCAAATTATAAAAAAGTACCCCTCATGCTCCTGGAAAGTTTCATTCTTTTCTCCCTAAAGAATTTTGGAAATCCTTATTTTGAAGCTTTGGAAAAGCTGCCAAACACTTCCAGGACGTTCCAACGAACATTTCGAGAAGTTTCTTCCAAAACTTCTGGGAAGTTATTTCCTGAACTTGAGAGAAGTTCTTTCCTCAACTTTTATGACGCATCGTCCTGAGGATTTTTTTCCAGATTTTTTGAGAAATTATAGGTAGTGTCCTTCTTGGTTAGCTCCCGTCTGAAGTTTGGGGAAGCTTTTTTCGGAATTTCTGGGAAGAACTTCAAAACCTCTGAAAAATTCCTAACTTCAGAGAAGTCCTCTCCCCTCCACTTCTTTCCGAAGCTCTGATTAGTCCTTTCCTGATTCTTGAGAAAGTTCTGTCTTGAAATTCTGGTAAGTATGATCTTGAGCTTCGGTAATGAATTTTTGAAGGTTCTTCTTGCATGAACTGCTTGCTCCCAATACTTCTGAGAAGTTTCTACCTGACCATAGGAGAATTTTTTTTTTCGAGGAAGTCTCTAAGTTTCTCAAATATGATTTGTATTGTTGTGAACCTTGATTTTCGTTGTGATTTAATAGCAAAGGACCAATATTACCAACGCTTTGACAGTAATTTTTCGCATGGGTTTGAACACGCGTGGGATTGAACACTACCATAAGTAGGGACTCCATGTTACCCTCGGAAAGGGCCTATACAATACTTATCTCCGGGCCCATTGTGTCTCCAAGTGGCCCACCGCTTTCGTTTCTTCAAGGATTTCTACTTTAAATGATACCTACGATATTTTAAAACATTTCAATAAAGCTTCTTACCGTATCTACTATACTGCGTTTAAATACTATACTGCGTACTGCGTACGTTTTAAATCTGAACTTCATAGGATACCTTTATTTCAAATTTGAAAAATAGTTCATATGTCTGTCAAAGTCTGCAACATAAATAAAATGTCTGCTAAATGTCTGCGTCGTTGAAAACGTCTGCAATAAAAATGAAAAGTCTGAAAATTTACAGACATGTCTGTGAGTATGGCATCCCTGATCTCCAATTCTGTACGACTAAAACATAGATGGGCAGCATCTAGAACGTGTGGAAAAGGTTAGAGATCTCGGAGAGCTGTTGAATTGCAAAGTGACATTCAAACTCCACTACTCTGCCATCGTGGACAAAACTAATCGTCAAGCTAGGCTTTATTTTAAAAATGTATGCAAAGATTTCAACGATCTCTCTACTGTTCACTAGTCAGGTCCATTCTGGAATTTGCATCGATAGTGTGGTCACCGTATGAGTCAATTTGGAGCACGCAGAATTGAAGCTGTTCAACGGAAGTTTGTCAGAATACGCTCTAAAGATCTCTACCGTGGCGTGACCCATTAAACTTGCTCACCGTACGAGTCAACGCTATGTGTGCTGGGAATTGAACCACTGAATGTTCGTCGTCAAAATTAACCGAGCGGTTTACGGAGCCGAGTTAATCTAAGGTGAAGTTGACTGTCCCGACTCTGCTTAGAACGTGTTCGTTTCTACCCGGATATTTTTGCGGTCGAAAGTTATTTACAGGTTAGTACCAAGGAATACTGACTATGCAGCAAATGACTTGACGACTGAGACATTTAGACAACGCTTGTATAGTTCGCGTATTTTTAACTAGTTAATTTTAATTAATTTCTTTTAGACGAGGTCAAATGAAAACAATCATAATAAATAAATAAATAAATAAATAAATGAGGTTTTTTAAAACACATGGCTGCAGCTTCTTCTGTACGGAAACCCACTTTTTCTTCATGTCTTCCTCAGATTTGACCTCCTTGGGATACTTCAATATTTGAATAGTGACACGAGGCTAGATCTGGCCAGAAGATCATAGGACCCTCGTGTTGTTTCAACAGGACGCTCTTGTAGACACTCCGTTAGGCAGATCAGCCCCGGTAGTCACGAACGGCGCACTCCGTTTGCCACGTGAGGAGATCGCTAGCCAGATCATATATTTCTTGGAAAACTTTGTAAGTTGCTGCTTCCTATAAAGGGTGATACGGTCAAAATTTGGTCAAGGGAAAACGCGTGTATATCGGTGAAATCGTTTATTTAAAAAATCAAATTAAATTTCTTTTTCAAGTTCAATTAGTATAAAATTCAGGAAAAATATTCAGTTAGGCTTCCGCTTTTCCAAATCCGAATTGCCGGGCCTTACGCTTGACCCCTGCCATCAGATTTTGTACAGCCACCTTGTCCACCTTCTTCGCCGCAGAAAGCCAGTTTGCCTTGAACTGCTGCTCGTCCTTATCAGTTTTTGGTCTTCTTTAGGTTCCGCTTGACAATAGCCCAGTATTTCTCAATTGGGCGGAGCTCTGGCGTGTTTGGAGGGTTCTTGTCGCTCGGGAACCACCTGCACGTTGTTGGCGGCGTACCACTCCATGGCCTTTTTACCGTAATGGCAAGATGCCAAATCCGGCCAAAACAGTACGGAACAACCGTGTTTCTTCAGGAAAGGCAGCAGACGTTTATTCAAACACTCTTTCACGTAAATTTCTTGGTTGACGGTCCCGGAAGCTATGAAAATGCTGCTTTTCAAGCCACAGGTACAGATGGCTTGCCAAACCAGATATTTCTTTGCGAACTTTGACAGTTTCGTGTGCTTGAAAATATCTGCTACCTTTCCCCTTCCTTTTGCCGTATAAAACTCCTGTCCCGGAAGCTGCTTGTAGTCGGCTTTGACGTAGGTTTCGTCGTCCATTACCACGCAGTCAAACTTCGTCAGCATCGTCGTGTACAGCCTCCGGGATCGCGCTTTGGCCGTCGTATTTTGTTTATCATCGCGATTTGGAGTCACTACCTTCTTGTAAGTCGATAGTCCGGCTCGTTTTTGGCTCGATGCACGGTTGTAGACGATACACCCAGCTTGTTGCGGCATCTCGGAGAATAGGTTAGGGTTTCGCTTGAAACTACCGGCAACTCTCTTTGTCGTCTCAGCGGCTTCCGGTTTTCGATTTCCCCCGATCCAGACTTCCTGGCTGTCGACAAACGTTCCCCAAACACTTTAATTACATTTGTAACGGTTGATTTGGCAACTTTTAGCGATTTTGCCAACTTTGCGTGCGAGTAGCTCGGATTTTCGCGATGCGCGAGCAAAATTTTGATACGCTGCTCTTCTTGCTTGGACGGCATTTTGACAACTGAAGAGTGAATTCCAAAATCAAAATAGGAGCAACATTCTACACACACACCTTCAAAATGAGGGGTGTTCAGGTTTTTTAAATGCAAAATTGAAAGAAATACGTCAAGTTGATATTGACCAAATTTTGACCGTATCGCCCTCTAAACGCTTTCACGACACGTTTGCGATCCTGATCACTAGTAGAACATCCATTCTGGCCGCATTTCTCCTTCCGTTCGATGCTCAGGGTTTCGTAGTAATGTTTAATCACACGACTCACCGTTGACTGCACGATTCTGAGTTGTTTTCCAACTTCTCGATGAAATAGTTGAGGATTTTCCAGGTGCTTGCGCAAAATCCATTCGCGACGTTGCTTTTCGGGTTAACGCCATTGTTTCTAATTTTGGAAAAACTGACAGCGATGTAAATACAAAAAACACTCTAAATACTTTAACTCAAATTTTCAAGAGAAAATACCCAATGGGATTTACCGTGATGCAATTTTATGTGAGACACCCTTTAATTGTAAGCAGAAAAGGCCCAGAAAATAATGAAATGCAGACCGAATGCGGATTGTGTATCTTTTGTTCTATTTCAAGGCTCTCTGTTGTTCGAATATCGGATGTCACAACATCCCAACGAGATTCTTGATGAACATCCCAACAAACATCAATGCTGAATAACTGTTTGTTCAAAAAACATTTGGAGAAGTTGTTCGGCATTTTAAGGGAAGGTCCATTAATTATGTCACGTGGTAGGGGGGTTTTGGGAAAACGTGACGATCCATACAAAATAATTTGAAGGTCCATACAAAAAACGTGACAAGGCCACCCCCCACCCACCCCCGTTTTTGACTCACTTTCACTTTAGTGGAGTCAGTCAAATTGAGTAAATGTAACTGGTATTCATAAGTCGACAAATCAAAAACATCGACTCAAATCAGATGGATGTTTTCGATTTGTCGACTTGTCAATTACAGTTACATTTACTGAGAAGTGTATTGCGTGTCACGGGATCGCGCCGTGCTCGCGATTCATTTAAAAAAAATGACATACAATCAATTGCGCAGTTGTGTGTTGGTGATTCTTCCTCAAGCGAGCTCAGGTACAAAGTGTCGTCGTTCGCGGGTATTGTGTGGGAAGATATGCCAGTATCTAGAACTAGATTTTAGAGGAAAATACCACAACCGTGCCAAAGTGAATTTTTATTCGGTGTTCAGGATTAGTTTGTAAATTAATCAGTGCAAGAAAGGTGTATTAGACACACATGTCATGTTAATACCGGAAGGATTCCGACACGTGAGCGACGGACGGGTTGATGTGGACGAGTGCCGACGGCAACAGCTGCGGTCCAGCAGGACGACATCTCATTTGCCAGGCCATCTGCTCTTGCGGACTGAGGAGTGAGCCTTTCGTGAAAAAAGGCACAGTAAATGGCGAGATCTACAAATCTGAGTGCCTCGAGAAGCGCCTATTGCCGTTCTTGCAGCAGCACGACGAAGCTCCGCTGTTCTGGCCAGATTTGGCATCATGCCACTATTCTAAAAGTGTCCTGGAGTGGTATGAGGCCAATTCTGTCCATTTTGTTCCAAAGGACATGAATCCGCCAAACTGTCCGGAGCTGCGCCGGGTGGAGCAGTGCTGGGCAATGATGAAGCAGGAACTTCGGAAGAGCAAGAAGATAGTCAAAGACGAGAAAGACATGTTAAGAAAATGAAAAAAAACTGAGAAACTGGTACCGGATGACACTGTAAAGACTTTGATGGAGGGCATCAAGCGAAAATGCGTTCATTTTTACACTCAAGGCTCCATCGATTAACTTTTCTTTTGATTTTTGAAGTTAATATATGCATAAAACTACCCTTAAATTTTGGTTTGATTCTAAACATTATAAGAAAATTGGCATGACATTTTCGGTGTCGCAATAATTTCGTGTTCGCCCTTTATGATGTCTAACATTCGGTAGCTTTGTTATATGAAATCGATGATATTAATACCCAAAACATACCTCTAACTTAAGAAACTTCATCTCTGTACGTAATTTCTTCAGCAAGCCATTTTTCATTCAATGTTTTTTTTTCCAATGCGTCCACTAGTAGTACGTTTTCGAACGAGAGCACATTTTTTTTGTATACGTGATTTTATACGTGAAGCGGTACAAAAGTCAATGTCATCGAGGTTCATTTTCAACTTTACACTTTTAAAAACATGGTTATAACGCTCAACCCACGGATTTTTTTATGATAGTGTAATTCAAAAATCTGGTAACGCGTTACTCGATCCATTTTCTATGATAACTTGAAGGATTAAAACGTTTTGTTTCTCATGTTGGTAGCGGGCAATCTCATGGTAAAGTAAAGTTAATCAAAATTTGAGATATTTTAGTTTTCTTACAATTGTGAGCAAAACCACCTAATAACTAGGCGCAATGTCACATACCGATGAGTTGCATATTTAAAGGGTTTAGTTGTGAGAATTCATTCTATTACACAACGCACACTGGTACTGATGTTCACACGGTTTCAAAAATTTAGTCAAGATGCAAGAAATAAACCCAAATATACAAAAATGATATTTTACAAAAGCCCTTCTGTTTTATGTTTAGTTATATGCATTCAAATATCCAACCACGTTTACACTAAGCTCTACCAAAAGTTTGGCTGCTACTTTTTGCTATATTTTGAGTAGTTCTCATTGGAAAACACCTCGATTTTATAACATGTGTTGCAAAATTTATCTGAAATGATCAAATAGCAGGATTCCGACTATATTGCACCGTTAACTTTTCACATTGTAGATATTCATTTGCCTAAAAAAAAAACTGAAAACGACGTTTGGCGATATTTTTTAGAAGTTGGAAATCTGTTGAAATCGTTTTTTTTTTTTTTTTTTTATAATCATTTATTTGCACAGAGCTCAATCGAATTAACTTTACAGAGCCAAATTTTCATATTTTTGCACATCATTTATCTTAAAACTAAAGTTAGGAGGAAAGAGCCGATTACTCGCGGCCGTCTCGAGGTTAATAGGAATTACAAATTACGGATGGGAAAGAGGGTGGGAATTTAAAGTATGGTTTACATAACACATTAAATTTAAATTCTAAATTATCTAAACACTTATAACTATACAAGTTATGGTTTTCTTTTGACTTGAACATTTCTTGAAAAAGAAAAAAAAACACACACATACACACACATATAAAAAAAAACTTATACTAAACATACAGGTTAAACTAACTACAATCTAATGCTAATGTTAGTCAAAAACACATAAATGAGTTTCATGTACTCCAAATCACGTACAGCCAAAATATCTCGAATTGGCATATTGGGTTGTCTACACTCGAGCCCGAAAGGGAATCATAAAAGTTCAGATCTGACTCCACAATGTTCAGCACAAGACCAAATAACGTGGTCTGCGTCTTGATAGCCTTGTCCACACTCACAGAGATTGCTGTCGCTCAGCCCAACCCGGTATAAATGAGCGTTCAAAGAATAATGATTGGACATGAGGCGAGACATGACACGAATGAAGTCTCGACCCACATCCATCCCGCTAAACCAAGATTTCTTCGACACCTTTGGGATGATAGAATGTTGCCATCGCCCCAAATCTCCTTTACTCCATTTATGCTGCCAGCTGACGAGTGACTGTTGACGAAAAATAGTAAAAAATTCGTTGAAGGCGATTTGTCGATCATAAATATCGCCTTCCATAGCGCCCACCTTTGCAAGCGAGTCCGCTTTCTCATTGCCCGGAATTGAACAATGAGATGGGACCCATACAAAGGTGATGATAAAATAACGCGAAGATAAAGCGCTCAGAAGCTCCTGTATTTTCATGAGAAAATACGAGGAGTGCTTTACCGGCCTCAATGAGCGAATAGCCTCTATAGAACTGAGACTATCCGTGAAAATGAAAAAATGATCCGGTGTTAGTGAGGCAACAATTTCTAGCGTAAAATGTATTGCCGCTAATTCAGCGACATACACGGAACAAGGAACTTGAAGTTTACGGTTGGCGCTATAAATTTCATTAAATATGCCAAAGCCTGCTGACTCCTCTATCAAAGATCCGTCAGTGAAGAACGATTTAGTGGAATCAACTTGGCCAAACTTAGCAGCAAATATCACCGGAGCAATCATGGGACGATGATGCTCTGGGATTCCACGAAGCTCCTGCTTCATGGATAAATCAAAATGAATCGAATTGTCGAAATCGGAGAAGCAAACACGATTGGAAATGTTCGGCGAAGAGCTGACATCCTGTGTTATGTACAAATGGTACAAGGTCATGAAGCGGGTTTGAGGTTCAACTCAAGGAGCTTCTCAAAATGTTCGATTACCTGAGGTTCATAACTTCACACCTGGTGAGGAGCCGGAGAGATAATTCTGTAAACCGATCCGAGAGTGGCAACATGCCAGCCAGCACTTCAAGACTCATGGTGTGAGTCGAGTGCATACAACCTAACGCGATACGAAGACACCGATACTGAATACGTTCCAGTTTAATGAAGTGCGACCGAGCCGCTGACTGAAAACAAAAACTACCGTATTCCATAACCGACAAAATCGTTGTCCGGTACAACGTTAGAAGATCTTGCGGATGCGCTCCCCACCAGGTTCCGGTAATTGTGCAGAGAAAGTTGATCCTTGGCTGGCACTTTCGCTTCACATACTCAATATGGGATCTCCAGGTGCACTTTGAATCGAACCAGACCCCAAGATATTTAAATGACATAGAATGAGTTATCGGCTTACCCCAAATTTGAAGCTTCGGTTGTGCAGGGTTATGCTTCCTGAAAAAACTACCAACTCAGTTTTCTCCGTAGAATTCGATACCTAGCTCTAGAGCCCAAGTAGACAAATTGTCAAGGTATCCTGTAAGGGTCACTTGCAGATCGACCCCATTGGGTCCCGTGACAGAACACTACGCCGTCATCTGCAAGTTGTCTCAACGTACAGTTGTCACCTAGACAACCGTCAATGTCTTTGACATAAAAATTATACAAAGGGGCTTAAACATGATCCTGGGGAGACCCATGTAGCTAAATCGTGAAGCTGTAGAGGTTCCATGAGAGAAGCTCATATGTTTCTCTGACAGCAAATTGTACAAAAAATTGTTCATTAATGGTGAAAAGCCACAAGCGTGGAGTTTATCTGAAAGAACTTCAACAGATACTGAATCAAAAAGCCCCCTTGATGTCCAAGAATACAGAAGCCATTTGCTCTTTTTTAGCAAAAGCTAACTGAATATCTGTGGAAAGCAACGCGAGACAGTCGTTCGTTCCCTTACCCCTACGGAAACCATATTGAGTATCTGAAAGCAGGTTGTTCGTCTCAACCCATTTGTCCAGACGGAAGAGGATCATTTTCTCCAACAACTTTCGAATACAAGATAACATCGCGATGGGTCGATAGGAGTTGTGGTCGGACGCGGGCTTACCAGGTTTTTGAATGGCAATAACTCTCACCCGTCTCCAATCATCCGGTACAATGTTGAGTTCCAGACACTGATTAAACAAGTTCAACGTGCGCCTCTTCGCGACGTCTGGGAGGTTCTTAAGCAAGTTGAACTTGATCCTATCAGCCCCTGGAGCCGTATTGCCACACGAAAGGAGTGCGAGAGAGAACTCTACCATTGAAAAGGGTTGGCTAATCTCATCTATCGAACTCGTGTTTTCGCGAGGAATCATCCGATGCCGGCACAGAATCTGGACAAACTTTTCGCGCGAACTTGAGGATCCATTGGTCCGAGTACTCCTCGCTCTCGTTGTTCGTAGTTCGGTTACGCAACCTTCGCGCCGTGTTCCAAAGAGTACTCATCGACGTTTCGCGCGATAGCCGTTCACGAATGTTCGCCAGTAACCGCGTTTCTTGGCCTTGATGAGGCTCTTAAGTTCGCGTTCGAGAGCCGTGTATACTTCGAAGTGCTCAGGTGTTCCACGTCTACGGAAAACTTTAAACGCGTCGGACTTTTTACGGTAAACCTCGGTGCATTGCTGATCCCACCATGGAGAAGGAGGTTTCCTGCGAGATGACGTCCCTGGAACTGGTCGAGTTTGAGCTTGAAGCGCGCTGTTTAAGATCAGGTTGGAGAGGAAGTTATATTCTTCCAGCGGTGAAAGCCTTTCTACCGTCGTTACGGCTTCATCTACTGCTGCCTAAACTTTGTCCAATCGATGTGACGGGTAAGATCATACGTGACGTTAACAGATTTCGACGGATTGAACCCGGTGGCAACCGAAATTTTTATGGAGCAAGTGATCACTACCGTGGGGATCTTGAATCACATTCCATGTGCAATCCAACGATAATGAATTCGAACAAAGTGTGAGGTCTAATCTACTGCCAACTGAGGATGTACCAGCCAAACGTGTTACTTCTCCATTGTTAAGAACTGTCATATTGAAGTTGTCACAGAGGTCATATATCAGGGAAGACCGGTTGTCATCGTACAGTTCTCCCCAGCCTGTACCGTGAGAGTTAAAATCTCCCATGACCAACCGCGGAGCAGGAAGAACCGAACAAACATCTGAGAGTTGTTTTCGGTTAATGGAGGCTCTTGGAGGAATATAAACGGAAGCAATGCAAAGGCTTTTATTTTTAATAACAGCCTGACATACGACAACTTCAATACCTGGAATAGGAGGAAAATTCACTCTATAGAAGGAGTAGCACTTTTTGATCCCAAAAGTACTCCCCCTCCACGCGAATCCTCACGATCAAGACGAATAATATTGAAATCATGAATCGGAAGATTGATTTCGGGAGAGAACCATGTTTCACAAAGAGCGAATGCATCACAACCGGTAGTGTGAGCTAAAAATTTAAAAGATTCCAATTTAGGAATCAAACTTCGACAATTCCACTGAAGAACAGTGATCAAATCCCCGACCTCATTTGGAAAATTATCCATCGAAGGAAATGATAGCTGCAAGGATGGGCCACTTTAATGTTAATTTCTGCAAAAAGTTTTCACTGATGGGAAGCATTGCCATAACAATGCTTTTGAGAGGGTCAGAAATTTCGAGGTACTTAAAGATACCTTCGGCAATGTCATCAAATGAGAACATCCCACTTGAGGAGGGCTTCTGTTCTTAAAATAGGGGCTTCAGGGTTTTGGATGTCCCCGGGAGAGATGGAAAGTCCTGGGTGTAGTTAGTACTACGAAAACCAGGTGGATTAGGATTTTCCTTTTTCCACCTTTTCTTGAATTGGGCAAGCTGGTTTTGGGCTCCGGTTCAGCAATTTTCCGTGGGCGGACGCGTCTTCGCTTCCGTGAAGCACCTTCCGGAAAGCTGAATGATGTTCCCTCTTCAGCCAAATCAAAGTCAGACTCGTCATCTGACAGAGGAGCAAAGGGATTTGTATTGACATTGGGTGATGGTGAGGCTTTCTTCAGCATTTCGGCGAAGATTGCCTGGAACGCTGTTTTAGCGAGCGTTCTAATTTTCCCCGCGTTGTTTGTACGCCGGGCAAGATGAGAGAGCATGTGGAGGTTTCCTTGCA
>JASCZW010010522.1:0-36302 GCA_034211315.2 Aedes japonicus | reverse complement strand
ACGAAAAAATGCTTGCCATTTGTTGGACAGTCCATGCATTACTTATGAGGTGTTCAACAATTGTTCAACAAATGTTCAACCCTGTTCAGAATGCAGCCAGGGTGATTTACCGGAATTGAAACACGTGAGCAGAAAATCCCGAAGATGTTCGTTTTGCCCCCGTCATCGAGATGTGAAAACAATGATTAGTTGTGTTTCTTGTAACAGACCAGTTTGTGATCAACATGCGAATCGAAAAACAAAAAATTTCTTTATATGCAAAGTTTGCTTTTAAATTCAGTTTCTTTGGGTATTCTCAAAATTACGAAAAAATAACACCGCTATTAATGAAAAACATAGTTGTTGTTTTATTCAGTATATATAATTATACCCAACACTTAATGCTGAAATCATGAAGTTTGAGGTGTCGCAAGCCATGTTCTAGTACCGTTCAAAATCTGTCCACTTTCCAGGTAGAACCCGGTTCCCGGAAGGCTTCCACGGGTGGCCACAATGACCGAATATTTCCAGAATAACCACCAATGGTTTTGTTTTGCAAAATCATGAAGTTTGCGGTATTGCAAGCCATGATTTGGTACCGTTCAAAATCTGGCCATTTCCCTGTGAAACTCGGTTTCCGGAAGGCTTCCACGGGTGGCCACAATGATCGAATATTTACAGAATATCCACCAATGGTCTTGTTTTGCCAAATCATGAAGTTTGAGGTATCGCAAGCCCTGTTTTGGTACCGTTCCAAATCTGGCCACTTTCCTGGTGGAAATCCCGGTTTCCCGGAAGGTTATCGACGAGGTAGGCCACAATGGCCGGGAATATTTTCGAGAATCAAGCCACCAATGGTCTTGTTTTGCAAAATCATGAAGTTTGCGGTATCGCAAGCCATGATTTGGTACCGTTCAAAATCTGGCCACTTTCCCTGTGGTACCCGGCTCCCGGAAGGCGACCAGGAGTGGCCGCAATGGCCGAATATTTTCAGAATGCCCACCAATGATCTTGTTTTGTAAAATCATGATGTTTGAGGTGTCGCAAGCCATGTTCTAGTACCGTTCAAAATCTGTCCACTTTTCAGGTGGAACCCGGTTCCTGGAAGGTTACCAGGGGTGGCCACAATGACCGAATATTTACAGAATGGCCACATATGGTCTTGTTTTGCTAAATCATGAAGTTTGCGGTATCGCAAGTCATGTTTTGGTACCGTTTTGATCCTGGTCAGTGTTTTGAGAAGGGTACTTACCCCACTGTTCCCCTGAATATATCCGGAACTACGTAAAATTGCGGAATGTCCGATACTGTATCAAAAACTAGAACAAATTTGTGATCGTTAGCAAAAGGTTGCTTCCAATTTGGATAAGATTTCGCAGAATGGCATTCAAATGAAAATCAAGTTTTTTGCTAAAAGAGGGGTCAGGCATGTAGGTGTTAAACTTGTGAATATTCAAGAAATCGTAAGCTCCTAAATATTAACTGTATGAACTTGACCGAACTTACATTAATAGTACAGGAAAGAATTAATCAATCTTTATTTTAGAGACTTTCAGCCGTTGGCTGGTTTCCTTTCGCAGGAAAAAAACAAAGGCTATTGTTCGTAAAAGAATTGTCCTTAAATTATAGCCGCAAACCGATTTAGTGTAGGTAAACTAATACCTATGAACTACATTTGAAAACCTAATATCGAAGAAAACTTACAATTAAAGCTACTCTACAACAAAACACAGCCGTTGTAAGATTGCTAAAAGAAAATCGATTTGTGGACACTTCTACCGACAACATACTCATTATTCTTCTTACGATTAAACATGGCTTAGTGAGATCAGTAACAACTCATCCCGAAAATATAGGATCGAATCCCATGTCAAAAAAAAAACAAACGCAGGACAACCCCACGCATTTGCGATTTTTCCTTTCGAGTCGATATAGTAGATCTGTCAGTCATTCATGCAACCACCAGGGAGAAGATCCTTTTTAATTTGTAACAAAATATGCGTTGCGCTTTGCATTGTTTTTGTACAAAGCATGGATGTTCATTCTGTTTCAACGTATGCTTTGTGCTTTTGACAGTTGCGTGTGTGTCAATCATAACGAGGGAAGCTTCCTAAAAAGTACTAATCAGTTTTGTTGCAGAAAACAACGAATTGATTAATTTTCAGTGTATCATGGATTGAATGAAGCGCACTGAAAATTTATTTGCGTAAATTAGCTTTCATTCGTTTCGTAAATATGGAATTGGTACACTGAACATATGTATCGTATATTGTATGGAACTATCATATTGATTTTTATCTGGTGAAATGTTATCATTAAACCTTATTGTATAATGCACGATATGAATCTCATGAGCCTACCAATCGCTGTTTCTCTTTTATGATACTCATGCAGTAAAATGCTGCTGCTGAGATGTGCGGGAATAATTTATTCATCTCAAAATAAAAATGGAAGCGCTGTCGAAAGTTATCACTTAAAACTCGTTAATCAAGCATCTTCTCACGAGTCACCATGGCCTAGTGAGGTCAACCACGGATTCAAAAACAGGTCTTGCCAAATATACAGGATCGAATTCCTGACTCATCAGAGACATTAAAACAAAAAGTTGGACAACTCCACGTGGTTGCACTTTTTTTCAATTACATTGCGTGTCGATAAAGTAGATCGGTCAGTCATTCCCGCAACAACCAGTGAGTACAATGAACGAAAGTTCTTTCTTTGTCAGCAAATGCTTCGTGCATTTAACTGTTGCGCGTGTGACATTAATTACGACGGTATTTTCCTAAAAACAACAAATCAGATTCGTTGCAGAAAACAACGTAAAGATTCGTTAGTTCTACCTTCAATTTCGTAATATACACTAAAATTAATGTTCAGTCCGAGGACACGAAATCTGTAATCTTCACACATGGAACCAGACCGGTTCCTAATCCTGAAAGATACACTGTCGTTCAAAAACGACATCCGTCTAGAGAAAACCATTAAGCTTCTAAAGAACCTAAATCACTTTGATCAACTGTACAAAAAAAAAACCGTCCATCCACACACCCAACATGCTGGCGACAAATTGACTGACATCTTAATCTTTGTTCGTTGATTTATCGAAGAACATGGCAGACACTAGCTGGTTGGCATGCTGCCGAAATTTTTCATTGATTTCCACCGCCCAGACCCAGAGAGTGGTTCTTGCCCTGCCCCAGCCAATAACCGACCCAACACATATATTATACGAAAACATACCCTTTGGAAAAACTGCTCTGCCCACCTCATCGGATCCTCGCGGCGTTGTTGGATTCGCTGCCGTCGTGGCTGGTTAAAGTACCTTTACGTGCCAATTGCTTGAAGTGGGATTTATCGGAACAGCACGCTTTCGACGATGGAGACTGTTTGGTTGGTTTGGCGTGAATTCGGAATGAGACACGCACTTGTTTTGCGGAATCTAAAGAGAAAAAATGGCAACTTGAAATGGGAGAGCATACATATTTCAGTGTCAGTTCCATCTGCTTCATGCGGGACAACAAAGGGAAAGCGGTGCTGGATGGAGTGGGGCTGAAGGGTTTGATGAATGAATTTTATAACTGGATTGACGGATTTTCACATTTGCTTTCTTTGGTTTTGAGATTTATGGACATGAATTTGGACGGGCTTTCGGGTTGATGGGAAAACGTGATTATGCTGGTTCATGATCTCCAGTTTTCATCTCTCAGTTGGTTTATTGGAATAATATGCAGTATCCAAATGGTAACAGCTTTATTTTATTGACTAAGACAAGCGTCCTGACAATTTGTCACGTGTCTAATTCCAACACCCCAGAACGGTGTGGAGGTTAATTTCAAGAAACTTATGACACCGAGATGGTGCGGACCTTCTGCTTTCAAGCCGACAATTCACGAAATTCCAAAACTTGTTCCATCACCGCCTGCCTCAATAGCGTGATTTTTTGGTAGCCGTCGTAAGCCGTGTGACAGCAAACACGCTCTTAAAAACATTAAAGTGGATTTCAGGCAGGCCATGCTTTGACTTTTTCTTTTTCTTGGGTTCAACATCCAAGGAGGTGCTTGAATTTTACGCTTCCAATATTGGGCGCCGTGAACTCGACGAGTGAGGCCAATATTTTCGCACGTTACCATCATAATGAAAGCCAATTTATGCGGTAGGCAGCACCATAACACTTCACTCTCCCCCCTCCTTACTCGCACTTTGGACCCATTTTCGATCGCCGCCGACGAAAGTTCAAAATTACTATTTACCGACCCAATGTTGCGAACATTGGGCGGTAGATTGGCGTTTCTTCTTGGCGTTCTTGGCGTTCCTTTCGGCTGGATTCCGTGGAGATGGGGTGTTTTACAACGGGGTCGTCACTCGGATTTCAATTTTCCCGTGTGCTCGCGTGAAAACTAATTTTCAAGAGTAAGACATAAAGTCGATGAAATACGGCCGAACCACCGTGCAACGTTGATTCGTAGGTTTAGGTTTTTGCACCGCCGGAAGAAGCTGTTGAGTGGATTCGAAGAGATTGCGGTATTTTGGCGGGTTGGCGGCCCGGGGGTGGGAAAGGAAAAGGGATTACCACCTCCTACTGACAGTTTGGCAGTGTGTGGTATTTTGGCCAAAATGAAGTTGTTTTACTTAGGAGTGCTAGGAAGAATCTGTGTGAAGTGCTGTTCACGGGATTGAAGGTAGTTTTCGCTTATTTGATTTACAGCAGAGAAGGAGTCATCGCATATGTGTCTGTTTGTGGGATGTTAATAACCGAAGAGATTACATAGGAAATGAATTGGACTTTTCGATTCTCTTATTCATTGGAACGGTTTTGGTTGAGCGGTAGGAGAACTAACGAAAGATTCCAGAAGAAGACCTGAAACTAATTCATGTTGTTAACCTTTTAAAGCGTGTTGCAGTTGAACTGATTCGACTGATATAAGATTTTCTTCTAATTTCTAGTTGATTTAAGATCATTTTTTAAATGTATCATTTTTTCTAGACAACTTGTATATTAAAAATCGATATCGATTATGTTCAGTGAATGTATTCGTGCAGTTAATGTATACTTTGAGACACATTTTAATAAAATATTGTCGCGTGAATCGGTGGTCGATCGCTAATTATTGTTTCCCTATCGTTCGTGTTGTAACTACATTTAGCACTTGTACACGTACTTTTGTCCTTCATACTAGATCAAAGCCTGTTTTCGTAAATTCTTGTTTGTTAATTGTGTTCGAAAATTTGCTACTGTTGGGGAACTGTTTACCTTCCTCCCTATGATAGAGTTGGCTCCCCAACACTCGTTGATTGTCTTATAAAGGGTGGTCGACTTAAACTTGACCCATTTAATTTCATCGTGCATTAAAACATTTTGCACACCCCTCATTTTGAAGATGATTTTGAGATTAGCACTTCAGTTGTCAAAATGTCGTCGAAGGAAGAGAGGCAACGCATCCAAATTTTGCACGTGCATGGCGAAAATCCAAACTACTCTCACGCCAAGTTGGCGAAATTGTTGAATATGGCTAAATCAACTGTTATCAACGTATTAAAAGTGTTTGGTGAACGTTTCTCGACAGCCTGGAAAGCTGGATCGGGGAGAAATTGAAAGCCGGAGGCCACAGCGAAGATAAAATAAGTTGCCCGCAGTTTCGAGCGGAACCCCAACCTCTCCATCTGAAATGTCGAAAAGAAGCTGGAAGTGGCGCCTTCAGCCGTTGAAAGAGCTGAAAAACGAGCTGGACTGTCGACTTACAAGAAAGTAGTGACTCCAAATCTCAACGATAAACAAAACACGTCGGCCAAAGCACGATCGCGAAAGTTGTACACGACGATGCTGACGAAGTTTGATTGGGTAGTACAGGACGATGAAACTTACATCAAACAGCTTCCTAGACAGCATTTTTTACGGCTACCGGACGGGTGAACGGCGACCGATTGGTGGCAGATACTTTCAAGCACATGAAACTGTCAAAGTTCGCGAAGAAATATCTGGCGTGGCAGGCCATCTGTACCTGTACTTGAAGAGCAACGTTTATATTGCGACAGGAACAGTCAACCAGGAAATTTATCTGAGCGAGTGCCTACACGTGCCTACGTCTACTGCCTTTCCTAAAGCGAAAAACGGCCATGAAAAGGTAGGCTGAAAACAACGTTCAACCCTTTCAACACGCCAGCGCTCCGCCCAATCGAACAATATTGGGCCATCGTCAAGCGGAACCTTCAGAAGACTCAAAAAGCTGTTGTGAGCGAGAAACAGTTCAAGGCACGATACGAAAAACTCGGCAATTCGCATTCGGTAAAAAGGATGCTTAGCTGAATATTCGTCCTGTATTAAGTGAACTTAAAAAAGACAAATAATTTGACTTATTAATGCAAACTTCGATCGACTCACACACATTACTGTTTGACAAAATTTTGATCGGAACACCCTTTACTAGATCAAAGCTTGATTTCGTAGATTCTTATCTGTTGTGTTGAAAAATGTACTATGGGTTTTCAATCGGCGGTGGTGTCGCCATTTTTCATGCATGGCATCAATCAGGTCAAGGCTAGGAGGCCTCTGCTGTATACAGACGTTGTCTCCATTCTATTCGGTCCAAGGCTGCACTTTGCCACCCTCGCAGTCTACGAAGGATCCGCAGGTCACCTTCAACTTGATTGATCCACCTTGCTCGTTGTGTGCTTCTTCTTCTTGGGCCCTTCGGTTCGTTTTCGAAAATTATTTTTACTGGTTTATTTTATAAATCATTAATTTGTACTGGCTCAATCAAAACAACTTTACAAAGCCAAGTTTTCTATAAATATAAATATCATAAATTATCTTAAAACTAATGTCAGGGGGATAAAACCGATTTTTCGCGGCCGTCTCAAGGTAAATAGAAATAACAATTTAACGGATGGGGAGATGAGCGGGAATTCGAAGTATGATTTACAAAACATTTATTTTAAACTTTGACAAACCTATTACTAAACAACTTTTGGGTTCTTTTTTAACTGAACATTTTTAAGAAAAAAAAAAACACAAACACAAATCAAAAAACTACTAGGTACAGCCGCATTGGGATGTTCGAAATGTTGACGTAAGATTACGACTAAGTATAAGCCATTCAAATTGTACAATGTAATGTTCTTTGAAATAATATACCTTGAAAACAATACCACATATACCATATCATCAATTGGTTTCTTTCGGTGTTAGTCATTATTAGTTTATTTTCTGTTTATTTAAATTGAAATTATTTTTAGATATCCGCCATATAATAGTTGTCTAATGATCAGAAGAATCATAAAAATTAACTCTTTTAAAACTGTGGTGGTCCTGAAAAGGTTTTTTTTTTTTTCAATCCTAGAGAGTTTGAGCTGTTTAGTGGAATGCATATAACTAGAAATAAGAAGAAAAATTAGTATTTTCCTTTTAATTTCCACTACCTTTGATTATCTTGACAGATACGCGTATTTCGTCTACCATGTGCAGAATTCTTCAGTGTATGGTACTAATAACCCCTTTTTTTGGTTTTTGGTTGTGGCCCTGAAGAGGGCATTGTTTGGTTTTTGTTGCTCTGAATTAAGGACGGTGTTGATGTTGTAAGAGGATACTGTGGTGTTGAGTGTCCAAACCAGAACGATTATATCTTACTGTTTCTGCATCATCGGTACCTGTGCAATAATATATTCAACACCACTGTTCACAATTGACAAAATTATGTTCGTTAAATTGGAAATTTCAACAGGCTCTTGATAAAGATTGTATGTTAAAGATTATATCCTACGTCGAGCTGAAGCCCCTTCTCCAGAATTCCATCCAATAGTGGATGACAAATTACCTGTGGCTGCTTAGATTTTAATCCGAGAACAATTAGCTCACTGAGCGGTCGTCTTCGGTTGCTTCCAAGACACGTTCGCCTGTTGAGCCATCAGCCAAAACAGAAAAATTCCTTCTACTTTATAATTTCCTTTTAGGACTGTCAAACTTATTACTTGTCTGTCTGTCTGTCTGTCTGTCTGTCTGTCTGTCTGTCTGTCTGTCTGTCTGTCTGTCTGTCTGTCTGTCTGTCTGTCTGTCTGTCTGTCTGTCTGTCTGTCTGTCTGTCTGTCTGTCTGTCTGTCTGTCTGTCTGTCTGTCTGTCTGTCTGTCTGTCTGTCTGTCTGTCTGTCTGTCTGTCTGTCTGTCTGTCTGTCTGTCTGTCTGTCTGTCTGTCTGTCTGTCTGTCTGTCTGTCTGTCTGTCTGTCTGTCTGTCTGTCTGTCTGTCTGTCTGTCTGTCTGTCTGTCTGTCTGTCTGTCTGTCTGTCTGTCTGTCTGTCTGTCTGTCTGTCTGTCTGTCTGTCTGTCTGTCTGTCTGTCTGTCTGTCTGTCTGTCTGTCTGTCTGTCTGTCTGTCTGTCTGTCTGTCTGTCTGTCTGTCTGTCTGTCTGTCTGTCTGTCTGTCTGTCTGTCTGTCTGTCTGTCTGTCTGTCTGTCTGTCTGTCTGTCTGTCTGTCTGTCTGTCTGTCTGTCTGTCTGTCTGTCTGTCTGTCTGTCTGTCTGTCTGTCTGTCTGTCTGTCTGTCTGTCTGTCTGTCTGTCTGTCTGTCTGTCTGTCTGTCTGTCTGTTCTGTCTGTCTGTCTGTCTGTCTGTCTGTCTGTCTGTCTGTCTGTCTGTCTGTCTGTCTGTCTGTCTGTCTGTCTGTCTGTCTGCATCTGTCTGTCTGTCTGTCTGTCTGTCTGTCTGTCTGTCTGTCTGTCTGTCTGTCTGTCTGTCTGTCTGTCTGTCTGTCTGTCTGTCTGTCTGTCGTTCGTCTGTCTGTCTGTCTGTCTGTCTGTCTGTCTGTCTGTCTGTCTGTCTGTCTGTCTGTCTGTCTGTCTGTCTGTCTGTCTGTCTGTCTGTCTGTCTGTCTGTCTGTCTGTCTGTCTGTCTGTCTGTCTGTCTGTCTGTCTGTCTGTCTGTCTGTCTGTCTGTCTGTCTGTCTGTCTGTCTGTCTGTCTGTCTGTCTGTCTGTCTGTCTGTCTGTCAGTCTGTTTTTTTTTTTTTAGACGGGATGGAAAATCTGCAGCCAGACACCTGAAGAACTCAGGGTGTGGGGATGAGGGTGCCAACTCCTCGACCCACTAAAACCCACCCGTGCCTTAAGCCTTTCTCCCTCCCCGGAACCACCTTTCCGGTATTACTTCGGGAGGGGGCTTTTGTGCTAATTAAGCACCCACTATGTCTAACTACTTAGGTCTTCAGTAGTTAGGTCGCCCTTTCGACCTGCCTTTGGTCGTTTCGCCATTTCGATTGGAGATCGAGGACAATCTGGGATGCTGCTACGCATACCGCGTCCCAGATGTCCCGGTCCTGGCACATCCTCGGGACCAAATTATCCGGGTCGTGTCGTGACCGCTTACGGCCATCATGCCGGATCTCGCGCCGTCGAAGCGAGGACATGTGAAGAATACATGTTCCGCGGTTTCCTCTGCTCCCGCGCACTCGGTACATGCGGAGGACTGTGCATACCCATATTTGTGCAGATATTGTCTAAAGCACCCATGGCCTGACCAGAATCTGCGTTAAGTGGAAGTTAACCTCCCCGTGTCGCCTGCCGACCCACCCGGATAGTTCCGGGATTAGTCGGTGGGTCCACCGACCTTTGGTGGAGTTATTCCATTCCCTCTGCCGCTTAACCATTGATGCGGCTCTAGTGGTCTTTCGAATACCTCTTGTTCCACGTTGCTCGAAGCACTCTGCATCCTCTTTTATGACGATGCCTATTGGCATCATCCCCGCTAGGACACAGACCGCGTCGCGTTATACCGTTCGGTATGCACTAACCACTCTTAGGCACCTTAGCCTGTGTGTACTCTCTAGCTTACCTAGGTAGCACTTCATGCTCAAGGCGGTGATCCATGCCGGCCCGCCGTACCTAAGTATGGACGGGGCGACACTGGCCAGGAGTTTACGCTTACTCGCTTGCACCGCCGAGCTATTCGACATCATGCGGGATAATGCCGGGATAGCCATGGAGGCTTCTTGCAAGCGTAATCGGCGTGGCTGGTAAAGGACAGCTTATCGTCGATCATGACTAAGATACCTCGGAAATCTCTTCGATTCAATAGTGCAGTTGCCTGCACTAATCATGGCGTATTGCTCCGGTTTTCAGTTGTTGACAACCGTGACCTCAGATCTTATGGTGAGCAGCTCCAGTTTTGGAGCGCATCCATCCTCCACAATGCCGATGGAGTGTGAGGCCGTCAGCTCCATCCTCGATGGATTCACCACATATTTCCAGGGTGATGATGTCCGCGAACCCGACTATCTTGCGCCCGCTCGGGAACTCGAGGCCGCAGCGCCTTCGTCGTACATCGTGTTCCATAGCACCGGACTCAGGATCCAGTCTGTGTGGACGCCTGCGGTGATATGTACACGTTTGACTGGCCGTAGTTACGCGATTCTGGAAGTGGTTTCCCAGAATCTTGTACAGAGTACCAGGAACCTGTAGGCGTTGGAGCGAGTCGGCGATAGCCACGCAACTGGCGCTGTTGAAGGCGTTTCTCACGTCAAGGGTGACCACTGCACAGTAGCAGACTCTGCTCTGCGCTGGATTGCCACTTCAGCCGTCTGTGGTGACGGACAGGATGGCATCCACCGTCGACTTCCTGTCGGAAGCCAAACTGGTTGTCCGACAGACCGCCTATGCCCTCCGTGTAGTTCGTCGGTCTGTTGAGGATATCCTCTCGAGCTACCTTACCCGCTGTATCCAACAGACATATAGGTCTATATGCCGATGGATCTCCTGGTGGCTTCCTGTCTTTGGTAGCAACACAAGGTTCTGAATTTTCAGGCGTCCGGGAAGACGCCCTCGTCGAGACACTTTTGCATCACCACCTGAACATTCGGGATCCAGCAAGATAGCCGTCTTGATGGCCGGGTTCGGGATGCCATCAGGTCCCGGCGCTTTGTTCACCTTTAGCGACTTTGCTATCGCAATGAGTTCGTCATTCGTCACCGTCAGCCTCGTCGCCGGCCCCCGTTGTGCCGTTATCAATGCCCACGTGGTCGCGGGTGTTCGGCGGAGCCGTCCACCCTTCCGTCGCTATGACAGCGTTAGGTCTGGGATACTGGAACGCTGGTCATGGGACAAATCTACGGCGGCGGGGGCCATGGACTCAGGTCGTGGCTCGGAAAGAGTCCCCAACGATCACCTGCAGCAGCTCTGATGAACGCTCGGTTGAGCCGCCGATCCCCTGGTTTTGGCCATTACTACCCGATAGGCGTCACCCACGGGTTCGCATGGCCCTCTGACACAGACCCTCAAACAGGCTCGCTTGCTGGCCTTTATCTCCCTCTTGACGGCCTTCGCGGCGACAAGCACCTCTCTGCGCTCGATTCTGTCGGCGTCTGACCGCGCTCTTTGCATCCTCCGTCTAGCGTGGAGACGAGTTCTTCCGGAGGTCGGCGATCGACTCTGTCCACCAATACACCGGCGATCTTCCATTCCTCGGTTTGACTTCCCTCGGCATGGTCGCATCGCACGCTCGTGTAAGTGCCATCACAAGTCGTTCGCCGCAAGGTTCCTGAGTTTCGCGTAAAGTCCGTTCCCTCTCAAGCGCCTCTTTAAAAGTCTCTACATCAAAGTAGGACGTCCTCCATCTGCGGGCGAATGGAGTGGATGCTACTCCTTCCGCACGCTGCCTTGTATTGTGGACGATACAATAACGAACCGCCAAGTGGTCGCTATGGGTGTAGCCATCATCCACCCTCCAATCATTGAGCAGCCCAGGACTGCTGAAGGTAACGTCGATTATCGATTCCGCTCCATTTCTGTGGTATGTACTCTTGGTACCCACGTTGGCTAGGTCCACGTTGAGCCTAGCCAAGGCCTCCAGAAGAATCTGGCCCCTGGGGTTGGTAGGCGGCTCCCCTACTCGGTCGCCAAGCGTTGAAGTCCCTGCTATTACCAACGGGTATGAGCCAGTTAGCTCACTTGTCATACGGTCGAGCATGTTGAAAACAGTTCAATCGACCATCTTGGCGGTGCGTAGCAGCTGCGGAAGAACACTCCATTCACTTTACAACCGCAGAAGCCTTCATTTGTGGAAGACACAACCTCCTGAACCGGGTACTTGCCGTCGTCCATAATGCCGCCATATTGGACCTGTCCGTGACCAATTGCCGTTGCCGGCTGGGACACGGTATGGGTCGGAAACTATGGCGATATCCGATGCCGACTCGCGAACTGACTGACACAGCAGTTGCTGGGCGGCCTCACAGTGGTTCAGGTTTAGTTGTGTTACCCGCATCATGGTTGGCTCGTTGGTTTACCCTTGGCGGCCGGGCACTGCCCCCACGACGACGTGCTTATCGTCCGGTTTCCCGGCACACATCAAGCATTTGGGGGGACTTTTGCAGTCCCGCGCCTTGTGGCTTGTGCTGCCACACCTTCTGCACATGTTGCTCCTATCTGGGCCTTTGCATTCCCAGGACATGTGCCCGCTTTCTGAGGCATCTGAAGCATGCCTTCGGCGGCTGGTGTAGGCTAAGTGGGCATATCGACCATCCCACCTTCACCTTCGCCACTTTCAACGCCGCGTCTGCGTCGACTGCCGCTACCCTTATGGTTGCAACCTGGGTCCCAAGTGGACCCTTCACGCAGTCGTGCATGTCTGCGGTGGCAGCCTCAACCTTGCACTGCTCGCTTAAGTGCGGTGGAGATCTCGTCTACCTCGGTGATCTCATCGAGGTTTTGCACTGGATCGTCACCTGTGAAGACGAGGGTCGCGTACCTCCACACCCTCACCTAAGGCCTTTCTTGCCAGGTCTCTGTAAGCCGGACCCTTCGACTGGGTGGACTTCTTCAGCTCCAGGAGCATCTCGCCAGTGCGGGTACGGCGTATACTCCGCACGTCGGCTCCCAGGCCCGCCAAATTAGCGTCCCCGCGCATCGCTTTCAAGACCTCCGAGTACTGTAGACGCGTCGGTCTTGACGATGAGAGCCTCACCATGGTTGCGCTTGCGGGCCACCTGTCGCTTATCCTTTTCTTTTTCGATCTATTCCTATTTCGGACCTTTTCCATTGGCCTCACTGCCATTCCGTGGTCCTCCTCGTTCTCCTGCTAGCTTCCGTGCTACCTGCGGTTGTTGTATGCGGGGCCCTACCGCTCGGGCCCCTTCGGCGCTTGAGACAACTCTTGAGCTGGGATTCGCGCCTTCAGCGCTGGGCTCAGCGCCAGGGCCTCTCTCTTTGCGGCCCGTTAAATCCGGTCGCGAGGATGGACCCTCTGACCCCGCCGCCGCGTTCGCGTAGGTTCTCTTGCCTGTGGGGCATCCGACACGATGCGCTTCTTAGAAGCGCAGGTGCCGTTTCGCCCGGGGACTGCCTAGCCCGCTTGGAGCTCCCTGCTCCCATGGTAGATGGGGTGGAGTCTCCGACGGAGACGGACACTTCCGTCTGCGTCTGCTTCGAGGCTATCTCCCTCGCCCTTTCCGTTGCAACTAGCCGCGCCAGTTCTCTTGGCGCTTTGCTCGGCTGGGAGCTTGGCTTCCAGCTCCTCTCTCCTTACAGGCAGCCTGCACTGTAAGGCGTAGCCTGAGGAGGCTCATTTTCAGGTCCTTAGCGATGTTGCAACGCGATGACGTGAAGTCAATGATCGCGTCCAACTGCTCAGACACCTCTACGACCTTAGGGATGCTTTCCCGCATCCCTATCCATGGCCCGGATGAGTCCCGGCCCATCCATGGCCACGCCTAGCCTGGCGGCACCTGCTTCTGATGCCGTGGCACTTCCACAGGTGTCGGACACGCCGGATCCCACCATTTTCCTTGTTGGGGATCTCGCTGAAGCCGCCATCAGCGAACGGGTTCGCTTTCTCCTTCGTCTTCTCCTCTGCCTCTGTCTTCTCCTGATTTTTTTGGTTTTTCGTTTTCGTTTTTATTTTCATTTTATTTTTATTTTCCTCCATTCTGTTGGGTCCCCTCCAGCCGCTACTCAAGCCCACGTGGAGTAGTCGCGCTTCTGATCCCATGGTTGTCTGATGCAAGCAGGAGGCCATGCTAAGGTTGACACGGCCCTTCATGCGGGAACCGTGTTCAGAGCCGGATCGGCGTAAGACAGGGTATAGGGTCATTTGAGCCTACTCCCGCCCGACTGGCGAGGTCGTGGAGGAAAATGGAGGTGGAGAATGGAACGTGCTGGAGGCCTGCCACGGTTTTAGTGGGACGGAGACAGCCTGTGCCGAAGGGAACCCCGCCGTTTACTGCGCGATGTCACCCGGCAGTACTAAGGGGGTCGACACAGTTGCCAGCCCGATTGCACGGTTCCACTCGTTTTCCTTTCACAGCCAGTTGCCATAATTGGGGTTTTACTGACATCCACCCCAATGCGCCCAATGACGCTCCCTCCGTAGTCCGTTTAGCCGTTAGGGGGAGCCTAACGTTTCCAGGGTGCACCGCGGGGAGGCGAACTACTTCCACACCCCAGTCTGTCTGTCTGTCTGTCTGTCTGTCTGTCTGTCTGTCTGTCTGTCTGTCTGTCTGTCTGTCTGTCTGTCTGTCTGTCTGTCTGTCTGTCTGTCTGTCTGTCTGTCTGTCTGTCTGTCTGTTCTGGTGAACAGCTCGGAGAATGGATGATAAGATGGGCAAATAAACGGATGTTTCCGGTCTGTAATGCCTAATGCATTTCCTAAATTTCACATTGAGTAATTCGAACGAGGCACCGGAGGGCGTCACCTAATTCGACGGTATTCAAACGTCCTGAGTGACGTTGATTGGATTCGAATTAACGCAAAATCTTCGAACCCCTGCCACTACACGAAGCAGTGTAATGCGATGAGCGCTAGGAAAAAAATATGTTTGGTGGAACGGTTTGGATGGCGAGAGCCACTTGCCGTTCTTCGAGATCTTCCGGGAGAACTTTCCGTTTGAGGTGTGGATGACGGACGGCCAAAAACGGGATGGTTCGGACAACCAATCCGGGCCGTGCACCACAGATAGGAAGAAAAATGTAAGTTTCTGCGTTATCTAATGCACAAAAATTGGACACATGCTAGATTTGGCAAAATAGAATGAGATAATTCATGTAAATTTAAGACAGATAACGCCTGAATCTTGCCTGTTGCATAATAGATTGCAAACATTATTGTATGGTGCATGAAAAATTGCAAACAATTTCGATGTTTACGCCCCCTTTGGCTTGAAATTAAACGAGGGGAAATTCAACCGGCAGTTTGCGGCTTTCGTAACAAATTCGCTAGTAGAAGCGACGACGAGAGTTCCAGGCGCGGTAAATAAACTCATTTCTGCTTCCGAGAGTCCACCAAGCGAGATTTTGCGGTAAGAAGATTTACGATGACCGTTCCGCCGTCTACTGCCATGTATTTGTAGCGATGCTAGTTTGATGACTGGTTCAAACCATCGTGGAACCGACAGATTACGAAGAGCGAGAAGCTTTTCCCAAAACTCGTGCCACCGCTTTTGCAATTCTTCGTCCAGAGGTTCGTCCCACCCCGTCTGGCTTCTCCAGACGTTCTGGAGATAGATTTTGGTTTGAACTGTTACAGGGCCGACAAACCCTACGGGTCAAAAAGTTTAGCTGCATCCGAATCTGCAATCCGTACGGTGATCGTTATGCTTTCACCCCATTTGGGAATGTCGCAAAGGAATTCATCGGTAGTTGTATTCCACTTCAGCCAAAGCGTTTTGATTGGAGCGGAGGATCCAAGATCGAAAACAGGTCTTTGATCCCGCAACTGCAAGGTGCAAGGTGCTCGAGCAGTTTGAAGATCACTTTCGTAGGCATAGTCCAGCTGACTGAAGAAGATCCAAAAGTCGACTACATAGTTGTTGACCTTCAGCCTCCTAACCTCCTCCGAATAGAAGATCATCCACGTAGAAATCTTCGAAGGTTACTTTTGCATTTTGCGAGTGAAAGGTTTATCCGATCTTACCGAGTTCTTGTAGGAGTCAGGTCACAAGACATGGCGCACACGAAGTCCCCTACGTAACGGTTGTGGTTGGAAGGTGCGCATAGGTTTTGATGAAGAGTTCCACTAGAGAATCTTCTGAAATCGACGGACAGGCGCAAATAGTAAAAATTGCCGATACATCTTTTCAATGTCGGACACAAGAGCATACTGTCACATTCGGATCCGCATGGTAACTGAAAACAGGTCACTTTAAACGACAAGGTTGACCATCAGTCCACCCGAAACTTGATAGTCAGGTCTTCAGTGTCGGTAATGTCCATCATGTGGCCCAGCTGGAAATATTCCTCGATGAAATGCCCATAAGCATGCTTCAACTGCTGACTTGCGTTCAGGCGTCGTTCTAGAGCAATGAAACGACGGGTGGCAATATCCTTAGAGTCCCCGGGTGTTGAGAAGATTGCTGCTCTTTTCGGAAGATAGACAATGAATCGCCCTGTATTTTCACGAGTTGTAGTAGCGGAAAAGTGAGCCTCACAACGAGTTTGTTCTACGGACTAAGTGCTGCTAGATTGGCACGATTCTAGCTCACAGGAGCGTTTTACCTGATCTTCGAGTGAGCTGGTTCTGCAAACGTGAACGAAGCTGATTGTCGGCGATGAACCTACTCTTACGAATACGACCCATCCGAGCACGTCATCATTTCGAACAAGCCAACGGGGCTGTACCATGTAAAGTGTTTTACGATCAAAATTTGGTCAAACAGTAATGTGTGTGAGTCGATCAAAGTTTTTATTTATAAGTCAAATTCTTTTTCTCTTTTAAGTTCAGTTAATACAGAATACAGGAGAAATATTCAGCTAAGCTTCCCTTTTACCGAATGCGGATTGCCGGGTCTTTCGTTTAACACCTGCCATAAGATTTTGTACTGTCTCCTTGTCCATTTTGTTCGCCGCAGAGCGCCAGTTTGCCTTGATCTGCTTCTCGTTCACGACGATGGCCCAACATTGTTCGATTGGGTGGAGCTCAGGTGTGTTGAGAGGGAGGTTCTTGTCATTTGAACGTTGTTGGCAGCATACCACTCCATGGCCTTTTTCCGTAATTGCAAGATGCCAAATCCGGGCAATTTGGAGTCACCACTTCCTTATAAGTCGACAGTCTAGCTCGTTTTTAGCTCTACCCACGGTTGAACGCGCCACTCTCAGCTGCTTTGCGACATCTCAGACGGAGAGGCTGGGGTTCCGCTCTAAACTGCGGGAAACTTTTTTGTCGTCGCTGTGCCTTCCGGCTTTGATTTTCCCCCGATACAGCTTTCCTGGCTGTCGATACACGTTCACCAAACACTTTCAATACATTGGAAACAGTGGATTAAGCCACACTCAACAATTTCGTCAACTTGGCGTGAGAGTAGTTTGGATTTTCGCCATGCACGTGCAAAATTTTGATGCGTTCCTTCTCTTCCTTCGTGGACATTTTGATAACTGAAGTGCTAATCTCAAAATCAAAAAAGAGGCATGATTCAAAATGAGGGGTGTGCAAAATTTTGCACGATGCACGATGAAAGGAAATGCGTCAAGTTTAAGTCGACCAAATTTTGATAGAAACACCCTTTAAAGTGGAAGGTCAACAGACATAATGCGACAATCTTGGGTTATTTATTGTAGGTCATCCAAACTGTCCTGGAGTTAAGAATTTAAGATTTACAGTTGTAATAGTAATTTTAGGCAATACACAGTTAAAATTAAAATTAAAACATATTCAATTAAAATTCTTAGAGATCGACAAATACTATAAAGCAATATGGCTAGCTCTAGGTCATCCAAACTATCCTTGAGATCAGAACATATGACCTACAGCTGTAAGGAAAGTTTTCTGGGGTATTTTTGAATACACGATGTGTATTGAAACATATCCATTGAATATCTTGGAGGAAGAATAGACATTATGAGATAATCTTCGGATGTTCTAAGTTATCCAAGCTATCCTACAAAACTTAAAATCTTCAACTGTTACTGTAGCTTTCAGGAGCAATCAAAGCAACAATATGTATGTGACCAATATAAGTAAGACTTCTGGAAGGTCAACAGATATAATGAGATATCTTGGGATGTTTCAGGCCACCAAAACTGCCTATGTGTTCAGGAGTCGGGATCTATAGTTGTAACATTAGCCTTAGGACCTTTATAACCTGTTTAGACGACGATATGCATCCAAAAACACATTAAGTGAATATTTTCTACGGTTACTAGTCATTGTCAGATTATCTTGGGATTTCAAGTTCATAAAAAACTGATTTGGAGATCATAACTTGAGATATACAGTAGTAACCGTAGCGTTTTGGACTATACAAACCTACGATAAATATTCAAACATATTTAATGGATATTCAGAAACGTCCATGGTCATCACAAGATAGGTCATTCAAACTGTCCTTCAAAACTTGAGGTCTACAATTGTAACAGTCTTCGACAACAAGATCGTACAGACTGTACCTATTTTAACATAACTTATATAACTAAACAATTCAAATAATTCGGGCTACTGGGCCATACAAAGTAAAGTTGGTTTGTTTGGCATAGTATATCCCAAGGTTATCTATTGTTTATGTCTATTGGTCTTCCCGGACATTCATTGAATATGTTTGAACACATGTCATATTGAGTAAAGCTACTGTTACAACTGTAGATCTTTAGTTCTAAACTCAAGGACAATTTGGACAACTTAGCATAACGCCAACAAAAATTTTCTTCTTGTTTCAATCAGTTCTATGCTATTGAACACCAATCCAGTCGGAATAAACTTATATGAATTAAGCCTGAGAGGGTTCATTCATCGTTTCATGTCATCATTTCCAGCAAATGAATTAACCTACCTACATAATGCGAAGTTTTTGCAAAAGCGATAGTGGAACCCCTTAATAAATATGGAATAGCTAAAAATAAAATTATGAAATAATAAAAACTATGCAAATTCGCTAAACGATGCAAATCAGCTTAAAGAAACAGATAAAAGTCAATCAAACAAGAATTTAATATGATCGCATCGTAAATAAAATCAAGTATTATAAATTGACAAAATAAATTCAACCACATGTTGATTAACCAGCACAGGCAAAAACAGAACATGGATTTCCGGAAAAAACTTTCGAGATTGGTCAAAAAACGATGTATCGGATGATGTGTGTCGTCCGAGTATCAGGGACACTCTCGAGTACCTTCGAATCTTGGAGAGGGTTACGGCATGGTGATGGATTGGCGTGTTCGTTATTTAACATTGCATTGGAGAGTGTGATTCAAAGAGCTGGCATAGACACGAGTGGCACGATCTTCAGGAAGTCTGTCCTACTGTTTGGCTTCGCCAACGACGTTGACTTTAAGAAATACATGAAGGAAAGAGGCTCACGAGAAAACAATGTTAGCCTCCTAGCACGAGTTCAGATCGACGGTGATGAAATCGAGGTATCAGACGAATTCATGTATCTGGGCTCATTGGTGACCGCCGATAACGACACCAGCAGAGAGATACTAAGGCGCATTATAGCCTGGCAGTCGATCCTACTTAAGAGGACATTAATTAGACCGGTAGCTCTCTACGGCCACGAAGCATGGGCATTGCTAGTGAAGGACCAACGCGCCCTCGGAGTCTTTGAACGGAAGGTGCTGCGTACGATCTACGGTGGAGTGCAGATGGAAGACGAAACGTGAAGGAGGCGAATGATCCACGAATTGCATCAGTTGCTGCGAGAACCTCCCATCGTACACATCGCTAAAATCAATCGACTACGATGGGCTGGGCATGTCGTAAGAATGTCGGACGACAGCCTTGTTAAAATGGTTCTCGAAAACGAACCCACGGGTACAAGGAGAAGAGGCGCGCAACGAGCGAGGTAAATCGATAAAATAGAAGGCGACCTGCGGACTCTCCCCAAACAGCGAGGCTGGTGAGGTACAGCCATGGACCGATTACAGTGGAGACAACTTCTGTGTACAGCAGAGGCCACACCAGCCTTGGTCTGATTTGTAAGGTTGGGTAAGGCCAAAACAGTTACCAACTGGGCAGCATTTACTTAAAAATGGAATCAATGCATAAACTTCTTATTTCAAAAGCTCACTTTCAATAAACAAGGACACTGCTGCCAAGTTAACGGTAGATGGGCTGGCAGGAAAACTTCCTCAGGCATGCAACTAAGCTGATTTATGTAGATAATGATAATTGATTGTAATAAAGAGACACTTATTTTCCTAACCCGGTAACCAAGAGTTCCTTAATTAACAGAGCACATGCCTCACCTAAGCAAACATAATGACCCAACACACCCGTATAATAATCACCTGCTCTAAATATGTACAGTAATGACCTGATTTATCCTCCTCTCCTTTTTTTCATTGTCTTCGTGGCAGCTTCTTTTCCTGTTTGAAAATCAATGGCAAAAATTTGCAATTGTATTCATGCAAGCAAAATTATGATACTAAGAAAAGCTTTTTTTGGCTTCAATGACATAGGCAACCAGTTCCTGATTACTGTCCCATTCCCCTACGACTCGCCAAGTAATTCCGAAAATGGGAAAAGTTCTCTTTGTTGAGGTTCTTTATCCAATCGACGTACGGTGGGTCGCAGTTAGGTGGTTGTGACATATCTACAAACAATACTCTTTACAAGGTGATTTACTCCGGTACACTCATACACCCCTCGTACTTGTCTGGAACTGAAGGACGAAAGTAAATGCGTTTCCTTCCACCACCGTTCCCATGTCCCGCTTCCTGTTCGTCACGGCAACATTGCAGATGTACTAAATCGCTGCGAAAGTAGCGACCACTGTGTGTTAGAACCGATGTTATTGCCCGCTGGAATCCATAAATAATCATTACGCAATTCCACATTTGCCTGGAAGGGGTAATTTCGCACAACAACGCGAAAACGCACAGTTTCCGTCTGGTTGCTCGTTACTCTGCCTTACTCCGAGGAAGGAACACTCGCGATGGCAAACCCAACCAAACCGGAACCGAAACATCGGAACGCATTCAGTAGAATGTTGGTATTTGCACGATGTGGACGACGACGACGACGACGATAGCCAGAAGGCGATTTCCTTGTTCGTTCGCCGAGGCTGCCAACGCCGACACAAATGGAATGGATATTCATTCGGAAAGAAAGAAAGAAGGCAAATGTTGTGGTAAATGAATCGGATACCTTCTTGTGACAGAGTCGGTGGCAATATGTTGGATAAAATGTCGTTCGAATATGGTTGGCTTCCGACAACGATGGCGGCCCCCTCTGGCGGTGGAATGTCAAGGTACGGGGAAACTGCTTTTTGATGGTTAATTTGCTCAAAGGTTTCGGCAGACAGTGAACAGATAGGTTTATGATAACGTGAAAGATTATATATTACATTCATCGGCACAATAGGAATGGTCTGAACAGTATCAATATGCCATCAAATTAGAACGCGAGCAGATATGGCTTTTGTTTGTTTCTGAGAAGCGTATACTTAGATCGTGCTGGGGCTCTTTGTTATAAAACAAAAATTCCCAAGTTCTTGTCTAGACTGAGTCAATTCAGCATTTAAGAAATAACAATAACTTTTGCCTTGAATCAAATCAGTGCCAGGCCGCATGTCAAGAACTCTTTGGAAACTTGATCTCTGGCGTTGAAGGAAGAAAGGGATACTTACATAACATCGTTGCCAGCAACTCTGTTCAAGAACATATTCATCATCGCGAGTATTAGCTTGCACGTGTCAGCGAGTTTGTAGACCTAACGTTTGCATTAAAAACGATGGACTTTTTTTTGGATGGTGATAATAAAAATCTAAGACAGATAATTGCTTTTGATACATTTCCCATGGAAGGTAATTATTTAAGCTTACTTGCAAAAAAAAAGTCTACGCCCTTGCGAGCGGCATCCGGTAATTAATCGGAAGATTCACCATGATGGACGAAACCATGCGTGTAGGCATGTTTTTGAGTTCTTTCTTCGTTTTAATATCAATTCCTCCCCAGTTTTCCCGACAAAATTGTTGGAATAGATCTTACGCTTCAGGTTGGCCCAGAAATTCTCGATGGGACTTAGCTGGGGAACGTTGGGTGGGTTCGCCGACTTGGGGACCACATCGATATTCAACTGCTCCATCTCCCCGAACGATCGCTTCGAGCATTGGGCCGACGCCAGATCCAGCCAGAACACCGCGTCTTTGCCCTATGGTATTTCTTGATGGACGACGCAACTTCCGGCAGGCATTTCGTACTGTCCGGAGCAGAAGAAGAGTGGCTTTGACATCCCCTTCTCGCTGACTGTCAGCCACAGAAGCACCTTCTTGGGAAACTTGGTGTGTGAAATGAACTTCACCTCGAAGCTCACTTCCTTCGTGCGGGAAGTAAAATACGAAGTGCCCTGCTAGTCGTTGCCATCCAGGGTGAGATAGGTCTCGTCACCCACCACCACCGCCGCGTCGCGATTCGCCGGGAAAATCGAGTTGATCATCTTTTTCAGCCGCCGCCGCTGCGTCATTGCCTCCAGCTCCGAAACCAGTGGACGCGACTTCCGCTGCCTGACTTTTTCACTGACTAAACGCACGCAGCGATGTAGCCACTATCTCCTCGGTCTTCCTCTTCAGCATCCTTTGGAGCTTCTTGTCGCTCAGGGTCGTCGGCCGTCCGGATCCGGGCTTTTTTTCAATGCTCTGATTGTTGTCTAATAGTGCCAAGATGTTGTAGATGCCAGAACGGACGTATCCGGTATCCACAAAGTGCCACAAGACGTTTTCGACGCGGTGGGGTGCCGTTCTTTGAATGCGCACAATTCTAAACGGAGTTGCTTCACTGTTTTTGCAATCACGGTTAGAATTCGACTGAGAGAGCTGTCAAATGTTGTCTTCTGACTCATAGTTTACTATGATTGCTGCTGCATGGGTAGTTTTGTCAGTGCGGGTGGTGGTAAACCAATGCAAAATCGGCATTTTTTGTCCATTTTTTTTAATGCGAATGTCAGTGGATAAAGTATCCTTTCAAAGAAGCACAGTTGTAAGAAGCAAAAAAAATCAATGAATCAACGCACAAATTACTTAAACTTCGACTGCAGACGACAAGATAAATATATTGGTATAGTTAAAACACAAAGCGAAAAATTTCTATTATAAGTCATATCCCAAGTACAGGGGATGATCAAAAAGGAGAAGACTAGCAAAATTTTGTCCAGATTCAAAGTGATACAGTGATACAGTGAATAATTAACCGATTTTGATGAAACTAGAAGCGTTCGACGGGGAATTTATTTTAATTTCAGCATAGTTAATCAAAATTTGATTTGACTTCCGGGCACCGGAGATAGCACGGATACTTTGAGGTTATGTCAAATGTGCTAATTTTCTGCAGCTTGTTATTTTTTATGTTACTTGAAAATCGGAAATATTATATTTTTCTCAGAAACTAGAATTCATAACAAGTCTGTCAGTGGTTAAAGATCGTGAATCGGCCCATAAACAACCGATGTGGCTATTTCCGTAAAATGTAGTTTTTTACCCACGGTGGATATCATCAGTGATATCTCCGGTGCCCGCAAGTCAAATCAAATTTGATTAACTATGCTACAACTAGAATAAATTTCCCGTCAAACGGTTCTAGTTATATCCAAATCGGTTAATTATTCACTGAACTATATCACTTTGAACCTGGACAAAATTTTGCTAGTCTTCTCTTTTTTTGATCACCCCCGTATGTCTCTTGGCAGAAATCTATATCTGGCTGGGGCCTACTAAACTGAACCATCTCTGACCAAAGTTCGAGTACGCACGGGGCCGTGTGAGATGATTAATTTGTCTAGTATTGTATAATCGTGACGTCAGGCTTTCAGCAAAACTGTTGATACTTGCTGTATTATGTTAGCACATTGTGTATTTAGAGTAGTGTTTGCTCTTCACACAAGCCTAGAATAGCCAATTTTTTAAAGGGAAGTTCTCCATACCAAACGGGCTGTTAGAAACAGACATGGTACAGATTATTTTAATCCATGGATTTTGTAGTATTTTAAGTTTTTCAAGCTAAGATTTGCTTGTTCTTCCCCATTCAATAATCATATAACTCAATTGGGAGTGTATGTGTGCAAAATAGAACACGAGTAAAGCTTTTCGACTAAGAAGACAGCTCACGCATTTCAAAATTCCACACAATGAAGAAACTATCTTCGCAATTTTCTTAATGTGAGCAACAACAATTCAGATGAACTTCCAGTTGTTTGAATGATTCTAATTGTGGTGTTAGCTCCCACATTCAAGTTTGGAACAATAGGAAGGACATTTCGTGGTGATCTAAAAATAATATATTTGGTTTTCTGCAAGTTTAGCTTAGCTTAGCTTAGCTTAGCTTATACTGACTGCACGTATCGATGGTTGCTACTCCGTGATTGATCAGAATCAGTGAAATTGCACAATGAATCAACTGAATGGGGCTGGGAGTAACCGACCATTCTCATTGTACACGTTTCAGTGACTCACTTTCTTTAGTAATCGATAACGGCGCCGGCCACGTCCTTGCAATCAGGTGGGAATAGGGAAGGAGTGTTAGTGTGACCTTTGTTGTTTAGGGACCGTGTTTACCTCTGCATCCCCACAAAGGTCACAGGAAGGGTTTTTTTTAATGTTATTGGGGTGGGGCTCGATGGATCAGGATTCACCTTGATAAGTGATGTGATCATGTTTATGGTTCATTGTACACGTTTAATCAGTTTATTCTCCATTCAGCCGGCTGAGTAAAGATGCACACTAAGCTTATTTAGATGTTTTTTTTTTGTATTATTTAAGGTCTCTTTTTGGTTTTTTTTCCTCCTTCATTCTTCCTTTTTTTTTCTTTTTTCCTTGTCTGCGCTTGGTTTAAACAACCGACACTTTACTCTAGGGTTATGCATGCATCACGAACAACTCATGGTGGGGGTCCAAAGTTTAACTACCAACAGTGCCTCCAGACGGCAACCTCCCACCGATCTTAAGACACTCTTGCAAAACTAAAAACTCTGAAAGTCTCTAGTATATAAATGTCGGCTCAACGAAATAGTTTGGTTGGATATCGCAAGAGTCCCGTGGCATGCGAGAGATCGACGTCCAAAGGCACCTCCCTTCACCGGCCCCCAACATGAGTTCCCTGAGAAGTTAGCACTTCCACTCGCGGGTAGCGTAGTTTTTTGTCAGTGTATTTTTTAATATAAGGAATAGTAAATAAGGATAAAATAGGTTCAAGATCACGTGGATTATAGACGATGTTAGTCCAAGTATGGCTCGCACGACGCATCCGTTCCGACTTCCGAATTGTCTGGTCAACACTTTTGAGAAGGAAAGGACACAAACACAGATAGGGACAGGCTGAAGCTGGACATGTAGATAGATTACAGTCTGGGGCTGATGTCGGCTGGGAGCGCACAGGTGAGCTTCACGGGCTCCCGACCGCGCGGAGCCGAAGTGTCTCGAGCCGGCACGTTGGGTTGTCTAAAAACAGATGATTTGTATTTACGATCCTCACCATCCCTCTCCGGGAGAGCTGCAGTACCTCGTGTATCTTACACCATAACCATTTGATAGCATATTACTAGTAACCGATAACTGATGAGAGGGGATTATAGTGCCCGCCAGCACACTAAACACCGACAATGAGGGGACACACCAATAGTGACCTTGACACAACATATTAGTGATATTGTATTGATGATACGTATTGACATAACGCTGAGAGAAATATTTACAATACAACCACAATACAGCATGTGACTTATTGCGTTTTGCATCTCAACATACTATACCTCATGCCTCAATACATGTACATTGGTCACATTGTTCGTGAATTTGAGCATCAGTCGTGGTGGTATGCGAGATTTACGCAGATCCATTACCAATATATTGAAACTTCTAATGGGTGCTCACACACATAATTTCTCAAGCAACCTATTCTTAGTATGTATAAGTGGCTGGTGGTGTATTTGCCCCATTCATGCACTTCTTTATGCACACTTATTCATTATTTTTCCCTTAAGATAGCGTTCATTCGATGTTCACACCAACACCACTCTATTTTTTTTCCTTGCCTCTTCTGTGCCTCGGTTGCTAGAAAATAATCAGACTGTAGCTTTCCGACGCGGCATCTTTCCGACTTCTGCTGTAGAGATAGAAAAGGAAAAGGAAAAGAAACGTGTGAAGAGCCAACTCTAAACTCGCCACAATCCATCACAACTACAATCAAAATCGTTCATTGAGGTACGAATTCATATATATTATATTATAGAGAGTCTGTAAATACATTTTTTGATCAACGATCTGTGTTCCAGGCTCAGCCATGGATCAGGTCTCCGATAATATGGGAAACATCTATTGGGTGCTACGCATCCCAGGCGATGGCAATTGTCTTTTCGGTGCTGCTGTTCATCAGTTGTATGGTATGACTCCCAAGCAACCCCTATTTCATACGTATAGTCGACAGCTTAGAGAGGCTGTTGTAGAAGAAATTCGCATGAATTTGGATTTTTATTCAGATTACTTGGCACCTTTCGCTGAGGATTATGTATTGGAAGACATCCCTGTTGAGGTGAAGATAAAGCGATATTTAGATGCATTGTGGTCCGATGGGTTCTGGGGTGGAGCAGAGTCTATGGCTGCGATTTGTAATCTGCATCGTGTTACCCTGACAGTTTATCAGGATAATAGCAATATTGAGTTCACCCCAACAAGGTTCGAGCATCAAGGATGTCCCGCTTATAAATTTTTTTATAGAGGCGTACATGGTGGTGTCCGTACCCATTATGATAGCATTCTGTGCATCCGTTCTCGGGAACTCCCTGCCTTTTCGATTGATGGGTGTAGAACGGAAAGTGTCCTGTTGCATGATTCTCATACCACTGCCATTACTGCGGCAATTGGGGACATGAGTCAATCGGTATTTACAGCGATCCATCATCAACTTACCAGGCTGGCACCGACTGAGGAGGAGTTGACTATTTACCGTGGATTAGTGGCGTGTGAGCTTGAGCATCAGCCCGGATTGCTTGATTCTTGCGGCTTACGTTGTAGGTCAGAGGATGTCCCTTCGTATTTGTTCCGTCTTAGGGCGGGGCATGAAGATGCTGGATTGGCTGCTTTGACCCTTATGTCGTCTCTCTTCTCGATTGTGATTTATGTCCACAGTGCTACGAAAGATACCCTTCGGTACGAGCCAACTGACCTAGTTGGTGTTGTATCCGTTCATATTTTTGGACATTCTCGATTTGGGCGTGACATTTATACTAGTGTGATTTCGTTGTATCACCTTCGACCGGCTTTGGCTAACCAGATGCGTCGCAAGGCTGTTCCAGATCGTCTATCGATTGCTTCCAAAGTATTACGTAGTGAACATACAGAGTCTCAGGACTCTGTTCATCTCGAAGTGGTTGTGGATTCTGAACGCGGGTTACGGTTAGCATCTCTTAACGTTTACGGTTGTCGTGTGAAGGCGAAGCAGGAATCGATCGATGAATATTTATTATCCCAGAATGTCCACATCGCTGGTCTTCAAGAGGTGAATCTTGACTGTCTTCAACTCATGTCTACACATTATCGGTGGTATATGGGAGCCGTTTCTAGTAGTCGGAAACGGAGTCTTGCGATTTTGGTACGACGTGGTTTGAACGCTCAAATACAAGCAAGCAAGAATTATGGTTCCAGTATTCAGTATGTTGAGCTGAAGTATCAGGTTTTGTTATTGATAGATAGTGTGTTCCATAGGTTTTCATTTATTTTTGTATTGTTATAGGTTGGAGACAATTTCCGTTCTCTTCAAGTGGTAAATGTTCACGGTCCAAACCAGGGTTCAGACCGCTTTTTCACTGATCTTGGCAAGTTGATATCATGTGCCACGGATACACGCCGAATGATTATTGTGGGAGATTTTAACTGTCATTTGAGTGCCCAAGGTCTCACTGCGTCAGAGTTAGCGCTCATTGGAAAATATGCTGGCCACGATTGTTTTAATGAAAACGGAGTGCAGATGAAACTGTTTCTAGATCTGTATTCTTTTGCTGCCAGGAATACGCAGTCTATTTCAAATTCCAGTTTTATATGGACATGGTCCAATGGCAGGGCGAAGAGTCAAGTAGATCACCTGTTAACACACCTCAACTCAGAGTTGTTCCTAAAGCACCTGCAATGCAAAATTCCTCGATCTGTGTCCACGGACCATAAGGTACTAATATGTAATTTAACCGAGAGCCGCTCCGTTCGTTGTGTTGATCCACCTGTGCAAGATCGTATTGGTCAACCTATCGTTCGATTAGATCCAGCGCAAATGAGGAATGAGATGATTCGCTCTAAGTACAGGGTAGCGTTGGACAAATATGACTGTGGCATCGATCCATCGTATCCTGTAGAAGAATACTCCAGGAGACTCTGTCAGAAGGTCTATCATTCCGCTGAGATGGTTTTGAAGAAACCCACGAACTTCATCCCTAACAGAGAATGCCAGAGGGCTTTATCTCAGGTCAAGAAGATGTCTTTCTGGGCTAACAGATCGTCTCATCCGAAGTGGGCCTATAAGCTAGTAGAAGCCAAACAAGAACTCCGAAAGCAGCAGCGTGATTGGGAGGAGCATCAGATTGAGGAATTTTTCAGAGATCTTCATCAGTATCCAGCCGGTGAGCGAATAACGCGAACTTTCCGTTATCTGAAGCGGTATAATAAGAGGAGGACAGTAACTAACAAAAAGACGACTATCCAGTTAGATGATTGGCTATTGGTGGACGATGGTCTTATGCAGATACCGGGTTTTCTACCTGAAGTTGGTGAAAATATTTTTTCCGGTCCTACCCTTGCAGAAGTTGAGTCCATTGTACATCGAATGAAAAATGGGAAGGCTCCTGGAGTCGATGGTTTGGTTAGTGAGTTTTTCAAATACAGCAATGATCAGACTATCCAAGAGCTGCATCAATTACTTTTGAAGATTTGGGATCAAAACGAATTGCCTGAAGAATGGAAGCAAGTAATAGTAGTTCCGATACCAAAAGTAAAAGATCCTAAATCAGTAGGTGAGTATCGACGAATCTGCTTGAGCTGCACTGGGGATAAAGTATACGCCAGTTGGGTTCTTGAAAAACTTCAGGAGCAAACAGGACCGTTGGGGTTGCATCAGGCAGCTTTCCTCCATGGAAGGTCTACTACTGATCACCTGTTTGTACTTCAAAGGATTATGCAGGAATATTGGAATGAAGGGAGGCCGTTGATGATAATGTCTTTAGACATAGAGAAAGCGTTCGATCATGTTTCGTTGGAAACGTTGCCTGCTATTTTACAGGGTAGGTATGACCCATAGCTGTTGTTCCTTCTCATATCCCCCTCTCTTTTTCTCTTTATCCCCTAACACTTCTTTTTCGCCTTTGCTCTATTTTTAGCTTATTTTCCTTCTTTCCTTCCTTGCCCTCTTTGTAGATACTTGTTTTGTTTTCTCTTCTTATTTTTTTTCTCCTTTCCCCCTAGATGTTGTTCTATTTATGTTTGATCTCTTCTTCGCTTTTCCCACATTTGGAGAAGCTATCTTAGTCATGGGAACAAATACATTTACAATTGTATTTTTTTCCCCTTTATTTTTTTTTTTATTAAGCTTTAGCTGCCTTATATCGTTCCTTTAGTCTGTGAAATTATTTTTTTTTTAAATTTTTAATTGGTAAATTTATATTATTTAATTAGGTAAGGGAGTTCCTGCTTCGTTTATTAATCGAGTTCTTGAATGTTTGAGGGGTGAGATGATGCAAGTACTGTGCCAAGGGCAGATGACACGACCGGCGGAGCGAAAAAGAGGAATCAAGCAGGGTTGTCCTTTATCCCCTTTTATCTTTAATCTAATTATGGAGTCCGTCCTAGAGTCGGTATCGCGTGAGGTAGAAAAGCTTCGGCTGAATCAAGAAAATCGTTTGACATTACCAATGGTTCTTGCGTTCGCCGACGATCTGATCATACTTGCTGAAAGCATTGAGGATGCCGAACTTATTTTGGTAAAGTTAACTGAGTATCTCTCATACGTTGAACTAAAGCTGAATGAAGACAAATGTAAGGTGTTGATTCGCGAACCAAATGCCGAGGCAGTTCCTGAGGTTGTTGTCTGTGGCAAGAAGTATAAAACAACTAGGCCTCTCCGTTACCTGGGAGTGTATCTAACAGCCAGGCTGGAGCGTCCAAGGACTGTGAGAGCTAGGTGTCGGAACAGCGTTAAGGTGTCCAGGGCGGTAATGGAGTTTCTGAAAAATTATAAGCCTACTTGGCACTTGGGTAGAGTTATTTATGAAGCCGTTATTGCTCCCGCTATGTTGTACGGTACGCAGGTCGCCGTTCTTACCAAGTATAGTAGGAAGTCACTAAGAAGTTACGAACGGCAGATTGTGCGAGGCATGGCAAATTTGTGTCGAGCGGACGGGGGCGTATCTCTTCCTGAGACAGTGAGCAAGTTGTTGCAGAAGCGTCGAATAACGAAGAAAGTTCGGATGTATCAGATGAGATATTGGGGTCATGTACGTCGACGTCCTACTTCACATCCTACACGGGCAGCTGCACGGTTAAAAGCTACTAGGCTTCGACCCTGCCGTCCTAGTTTCACATGGTGGGATTGCATAACTCAGAATATGACACGATACGGTGATCTTACATACGACGAGTGGAAGAACTTGGCCTTAGATCGGGAGAAATTTCATAAAAAATTGCTCGACATCTACGATAAGAATGAGTCAGATTCGAGTGGCTGGGGTTAGTTACTACAGATAGTTAATTTTTTTTCAACTTTCATTAATAATTTCCTCCCTCTCTTGTTTACAGAGTCTGTTCATGATGCATCGTGAGAATATGTTCTTTAGATCTCATCCCTATCTCATGCTATGTAGAAGTTATTGAAGCTGTAGAAGTTATTGAAATTATTGAAATAGAATAGGTTGTACGCAGTGTTAAGGCCTATAATACTTTTACCCCTTGTTTTTTTTTCTTTATTGACTGAATCATATTTACTAGTTATAAGATAACTGGAACACCACAGACATCACGACGATACATACCCAAGTAACATTTCTGGTTTTATGAGGGTTCTGTATTCCATGATTTAGACTTGAAGAATGCTTTAAAACCTCGTTAAAACCAGCAATGTTGCTCGGGATATACATATGTATACCCATGTATACATACACATATATGCACGTATATACGCATACATACACATACACACACATATACACACATACATATATATATATATATATATATATATATATATATATATATATATATATATATATATATATACACTATATATATATATATACAACAATTCCATGAAAAAAAGTTATACGATCTCTCAGAATTTTATAATATTCAGTAGGATTGTTCAACATCGAAAAATATTAGACCCGTATTTTTTATTTCGTTATTAGACTGGACCTTTCTGCGTTAGACTGGTCAAAAAATCGTGATTTTTCAAAATCTTCAATTTTCAAAAATTTATAACTCTAAACCGTTTAACCGATTTTAGTCATTTTTGGCCATTGTATTGGTATTTTTTTGAATTTTCAAGCAAAAATACGAAACCTTTGAATATATCAATTTTTGTATGAAAAAATACAAAACAAATAGTTTTTCTTGAATTTGACTGCGAGGGGCCTCAACGACTCCTTGTTTTAGTATTTTTAAATGAAAGAGCATTCAATTTTACATAACATATCAAAAAATTGGAGATGTTCTGCGTGTCGTTTGGAGATACAATTTTTTAAATAATAAATCATTACTCTTCATTTTATACATCACCCGCCTGTAGAAACGATGAAGATGCATGGTAGATTACCATGCGTCTCCATCCAATCAAACCTATGACTAATGAAATCTATGAGTTACTTACAAACTTAGTATAACATTCGAATCAGTCTTTGAGGCTTTCCGTTAACCACACAGACCAATTGCTATTTTTTGACGATTACCTTTTCAAATAAATAAGGCTTTAAAATTTCAAATATTTTTTGCTTAGTGTAAGTTCAAGAAAAAAACACTTTAAAGCCGCGCGACATGATGAACATGTTAAAAAATAAGAAAAACACTTTTATACATTTATTTTTATTTATTAAGTTTTTTCACTGAACAATTTTTGTACATTTTTCTTCCGTTGAAAATGAATTTTGTTTCACAATAATATACTCTTCGTTTTGAGGCTTAAAACTATGGAATGACTGAGTCCTGAAATTTGCTTACACACGTGTGTAACGATTTTTTAATTTTCTTTCCATTTTATTATGAGTCGGATTCTCGAAAAAAATTGATAGTGTATTTTCCGAGTCTGGCTTGAAATAACCCATGAATAAAGTTCTTCGGCCGTTGTTATGTGATGATCTTGCAAACTGGCTTTCGCAGCATTTCCGTTTCAATACGCCTCCCAAAAGCATCACAAGGGCCCTTTCCATGACAAGTAGCGAAAAAATTCCACTCGGCATCTATGCCAAAATCTTTTGCATGTTGCACAAATTAAAAGCGGTCATTTTATTTTTGTATTGGCTTCAGATCCATCTGAGAAGAAATAGAATTTTTCTAAACCTGATAACTTACTTTTTATGAACGCTATGCATTGAGTCAAAAAGACGCACTGTGACATGATTATGTTTAGTGAAATCAGCAATTACAATAAAACTGGTAAACTTCAAATCATTTGATTCTTCATCTTTAAAATAAATAGCACAAGGGTGAATAGTACATTGAGCGTTTGCCCAATGAAAGCCTTGAACTGCATCCTGCACAACGAATGAATAATTCCTCGGTCCATTATTACACTCAGTAGCTTTTAAATTGTTTTTCACGTGTTTTAAATGGTTTGCCTGTCGCTCAGCTGTAAAGTTATGTGGCAATAAATTGAGTAATTTTTCTAAAAATGTATTCGTCAATTCCTGTGTGTCCATTTCAACTAAGTCCAAACTACATCTTTCTTGACGCCATTGTTTAAATTGTAATGATTCAACGTGTCCGTTATTAAGAATGGTCATAAGTTCTACCACCAAATTTGCATTCCCGGACAATTTTCTACGTAACATTGCCAGACATACTCATTTGGATTTTGACAAATTATTTTTTGAAAACATATCATGGTAGGACTGAACACCATGGCAGTAATTGTTTGCTTTGGAGTGTTTAAAAATCAATTTAACGTTTTTTGAGCGGTAAATGCAAACGCACACCGTATGCGTGCCCGCTTGTTCCGCAAAAATGCAGTGTTTTGGACGGTTGCTAACGACTTCGTCAATCAATCTTAATATCAGGATGAGTATTTTAAATATGGAGTACGCCTCTTGCAAGTTACACGCAGACAACTTTTCGTGGCCTTCTTTGTATGTGATCCTACCTTTAACTGTTGTCGGATATCAATAAATCCACATACACCAGGCTTTGACATTATATCGTTAACTGTATAAAAAGTACGAACACGCAGTAGCGTTTCCTCTTCTAACGAAGCTCTACTAAATCCTCTTTAGGCACTGACGATTATTACCTCCTCGTTGTTGTAATACTTTCGCTTGGTTTGGCCATGTATAGGAAACATCAGACTCTCTTACGTAATCCTATATGTAGACCAACTTTTTGGGCCGTTAGTGGTTTTAAAATCTATACCGCTCATTGCTATCTTTTGTTTCCTTAAATTTATCCTAAGCTGTGTTTAGCATTTCATTATCGTCAGACACAAGCGTGTTATTGGTGGTAATCGCAGATCGATTCCATAGCTGGTTGTTTCCAATGAGCCTGTAAATAAATACTAACATACTATATGGTCTCAGCAAAATTAGTGCGATGATCAAATGTCTGATAATTTCTATTTTATTATTTACTTTAGTGATGAGAAGGAACAATGCCGGACGGTCCTGCAAGGACAATCGTTTCGTGACTGGTTGCTTCTGCACGAGTTCTAAAAGAATGTAAAAATAAAAATGTTTCCAGTGACATCATTGCAAGAAGAATTCAAATTAGTACAGATTATATGAACTTTTTCATATAACATACCTATGTAGATGCCCTATACTGGATGGTCCTGTAATGGGTTTCTTCGGTGCATGGTATCCCAATGTGCTTTCTACAATTTCTTGTAGCAACTTAATGACAAATGAAGAGCTACTCTCATCAGTTTCAACCTTGCACCACAGCATGGTCGCTTTCGTTTGCGTTGATTTTCTACGTTGACTACGACACTCAAAACACTACAAGTCGAACTTTCCAGTTTCATTTTACGATATTCTTTGATATACCTGTTCTGATATGATACTTTGTTTTCAACTCGGTAACTACATATAAATTCACGTGTTTTATATGATTGTTTATATGTGTACCTACGATCAGGAAGTGAACTGCAGCCTGGACTACAATAGATGTAATGGTGTTTCTCGGCTGCAGCGATCTGAGTCTGTTGCCAGACAGAGGAGCGAGTAGAGGCGGAATTTCTAAAGCGAAGAAACTAACAGAATAACGAATGCTTTCCGGCGAGACGACCAGTATGTGAAATGAAAGGGTGTCGGATAGAGTCCTCTGCACTGCTTCTCCGCTTTAGAAATTCCACTCTGCATCCTCCCGTCAGCGAGTGGACCTGATCGCTACAGCCGAAGCAATTCAATTCAATCTCACGGGTCGATAAACATTCTGCATCTACAGTAGGTAGTCAATGCAGCCATCAACGGTTCTTCTTTTAAATAATAATACCAATGCCCCGCTGTGTAACGAAAAAGAAAGTCTTCAGGTAATCAAATTAACGTCAATATCTGCCTTAAGTCTCATTGAGTCCTTGGTTGCTATAATATTATATAATTATGTCAAGTAATATTATTGTGTCTATTTATATGACATTTGCTGACTACTCATAGATTTCTACCCCCCACGAATCTAGTCATAGGTTTGATTGGATGGAGACATATGGTAATCTACCTGCGCATCTTCATGTTCTCTGAAGCAGGTGATGTATAAAATGAAGAGTAATAATTTACATTTAAAAAATTATATCTCCAAAACGACACCTGAGCCGTCTCCAATTTTTTGATATGTTTATGTAAAATTGAATGTACTCTTCATTTAAAATACTATAAACAAAGTCATTGAGGCTCCTCGCAGTCCATTCAAGAAAAACTATTTGTTTTTAGTATTTTTTCATACAAAATTAATTGATATTCAAAGTTTCGTATTTTTGCTTGGAAATTCAAAAAATACAATGACAATGGCAAAAATGACTAAAAATCGGTTCTGACTTGGTTTGAGGAGTTGTAAATTTTTGGAAATTGAAGATTTTTGAAAAAATCACGATTTTGGACCGAGTCCTAGCGCCGAAAGGTCGCAGTCATCAACGAAACAAATAAAAATACGGGTCTAATATTTTCGATGTTGAAGACAATCCTATACGAATGTTCTAAAATTCAGAGATCATGCAAGTTCATCATGTAATTGCTGTGTATATATATATGTATATATATATATATGTACATGTACCTGCTATATATATATATCTTTATCTATATATATATATATCTGTATATATATATATATATATATCTATATATATTGTAATGTGTGTGCGTGTGTGTGTACTTTGTGTATGTGTGTGTGTGTATTATTGTGTGTGTGTGCGATACAAATAATGTCACATCAGACTTCTCAGCCATCTGTGAGACCGGAGATTTCAGTTCTAAATGACAGCAAATGGAAGCTACAACATTCCCATAGAACGCTTTATTAGATTTTTTTCATTCGAACCTTTCGTTACGAAGATGAGCAGAAACGAGCGCTTGACGGCCTATTATAATAGTAATCAAACAGTTTAGTCTCCGATTACATACTGAGCTATTTGTGTACCGATTTTAGTTTTGACCGGTTGCCAAATCTGAAGAAGCTATGTATATTTCCAAATAACTGGTCAAAATTTCATTTACGATTGGATAATCCTTCATGGAGATATGACCAAAACAATACCTGAGCACATAATTGTGAGATGACAATACTACTCGTTGCAGTGCAAGACCGAACAAGACCAATCCCGTCGATGCCGCTTGCATTCTATTATTTATATCATTGTATAGCACATATAGCGGACTAGCCACACTATGCGACTGTATAGAATTAGAGCAGCATCCCGATTGAAGCTCAGTATTCTGGTTTTGAGCTGCAACAGGTATATTCAAGTACAAGGGCATTTACCTTTCATGGTGTACACTTGTGCATTGTCTTGAATCCATATCGATAATCGCTTAGGATTGTCTAATAATTCATTCTAGTTGGTGTGTAATTTAATATTTATGTTTATTTTCCCTTTTATATAACTAACACAAACAGGCTGTTAAAGACCTTAATGGCAATATGTTAGTCACTACGATGAACAATACATTCTGAATTAAATGAAATAGTTAATTATATAAACTGAATGTATGACATCGAATGTTCCTGTATCTTCTTGCAGGATTTCGAATGAAAATATCTG
>JASCZW010010521.1:0-36295 GCA_034211315.2 Aedes japonicus | reverse complement strand
AAAAAGTCAAAACATGCACGCAATCCATCCTTTGTCGGAGGGGTGGCGTTGGCCATATTTAGCCGTGTGATACACACTCAAGCACTCCCACAAACACATATGCCCTGCTAGACTAGGGGCCGGCGGCCAGCAAGCGATCAGCGGAATTGTTGATTGCCGATGTGTCGTCGAGTTGAACGTGCATATGTAGGTACTGTTCGGTGATGGGCTGCAGGATGAAAAAGGACGGACGTGCAATTTGATGTAATGCAAATAAATTATAGAAACAGAGAAACAGAAAACACGTGAGCGATGTATTCTAGTGACGAAGAGCACGTGTTTTGTGGAATCGGCTGATTGAGGCCACACCGGTACAAGCGAATGTGATGATTAGGCTTGTCTTTTAGATAGATAGGAAAATCCAACTAGGGTTAGGGGATGTAATGTCAGCCGAGGCTCTTCATTAGGGCTTATGTCCCAAATTTGTATTTAATTCAGCAATAATCGACAAATAAACGATGACAACGCGGCCATCGACTTGTTCTTAAGCAATTGAGTACTTGTACATCACCTTAATGTAATGAAAGTGTTCGAAATTAATGATTTACGTAGTTTTATAACTGCCATGATTTTGTTAGTTAAGCTGGCACATTTTCTGCATGATTTTCAAATATCCCAAATCTGACTAAATTTTATTAACATCTACTTTTAGACACCCTAGATCTACAGAAAGTAGTCACAACTTCTAAATTAAATTTTCAAACTGAGAGATAAATTGTGGCTGTGAATTATAAACTAATAAAGAAGTTACACTTAAACTTATAAAGTTACTCTTAAGCTTATAAACGTAACACTGACTGACTTATAAAATAACATAAAGAGACGCAATGTCCTCCCAAACTCTTTTAAATAAACCTTTTTCTCACGAGTCCCATAGAAATTATACTGTTGGAACTACTGAGACTTGTAACATGTCACAGAGAGATGTTACTTAAGACTGACGATATATTAGAGTTAGGACGAAGAGGAAGCACCATTTGATGCAGAAAGAAAAACGAAAAGTCGTTGCTAGTGTATTACCAATAAACCAAGCATGCCTTCAAATATTATAATTATTGTTTACATAAACATATTTGAAAACGGCTTCAAAATCCATGCCTTGAAATGAAGGCGATTTTTATCGGTATTCGCATCATTGGGGTAAGCTCTTCAGAAATCAAAAAATGTATTGGATTGCAAGGGATTTTGGACACATGGTACAAAAACCGTCTAGAATCACTTACAAGTTGTTATGAATAAGACAAGACACAAAAATACACAGTACCGTAGAGCGGGGTGACTTCGATCAACGGGGTGACTTCGACCGCCAATATGATATTTATTCAATTTAAAATTATCCTTCTCCAAGTGCCTGTATTTTTTAAGCTTTGAACCATTTATGTTCAGCATTTATTAGGGTATATAAATGCATTTTGTTTTTAGCATTTCTCTATTTCCTTTGCTATAAAAAAATATTTTTAAAAAAATGATCCTTATGGAATTTTTTACCAAGCCCAATAACAATCATATATTCAAGCAATAAAATGATTTAAAAAAACCAACAACCACATTTTCAGATTACTTAAACATTTGTCTCTGTAAGCTAATCGAAAAAAAATAATGTTGTATACATAAACAAATTAATGAATAAAAAAATAATTTTGATCGTAAATTACGAGCAAACGAATAAACGCGACAACCTTCTCGAAGTGTTGCACTACTTTCCAATCTGTTAAAGGGTTTGTTTTGTTTTGTTCTGTGTTGGAGAAAAGGTGTGAAACATTCATAGATGCCATATGCACAGGCATGTCTGTAAATTTGCAGACTTTCAATTTTTGTTGCAGACTTTTCTAACGATGCAGACATTTGGCAGACATTTTATTTATGTTGCAGACTTTTACAGACATTTGAATAATTTTTTAAATTTCAAATAAAGGTATTCTCTGAAGTTCGGATTTGAAACGTACAAGGATCTGAATAGTATTGTAGATACGGTAAGTAGCTTTGTTGAAATAAAAAAAAATCATGGGTATCATTTAAAGTAGAAATCCTTGAAGAAACGAAAGCGGTGGGCCACTTGGAGACACAATGGGCCCGGAGATAAGTATCGTATAGGCCCTTTCCGAGGGTAGCATGGAGTCCCTACTTATGGTAGTATTCAATCCCAAACATGTTCAATCCCATGCGAAAAATTATTGTCAAAGCGTTTGTAATATTGGTCCTTTGCCATTAATTCACAACGAAAGTCATGGTTCACAACAATACAAATCATATTTGAGAAATTTACCGTGAAAAAGGGGTTGATGAGTATTTGCTCTAAAGCCCAGTCGGTTGCCACTCGGGAGACAGAACAACAGGAAAAGTTCTGAGCTATTGAAATAAATATTAAAACTCTGAATTTTCCAAAGTACTACTATATGCATCATTTCAATACATTTGTACTAGAAATTTGGAAATATATCCCAGAATTAGTACTAGATTCCTAGTTATATAGAAAGACAAGACTCACAATTTAGGGTACATCCTGAAAGTTTAGAAAACGACTTTCCAGAGCTTCGAAAGATAATTTCCGAGGAAGAGACTTCCTCGAAAAACAAAACTTTGCCGATGGTCAGGCAGAAACTTGTCAGAAGTATTGGGAGCAAGCAGTTCAAGCAAGATGAACCTTACAAATTCAGGACTGAATATTACCGAAATTCAAGATCATACTTACCAGAATTTCAGGAGAACTCCCAAGAATCAGAACAGGACTTATCAGAGCTTCTGGACGAAGTGGAGGGAAGAGGACTTCTTTGAAGTTAGGAACTCTTCACAGGGTTTGGAGTTCTTGCCAGAAGTTCCAGATTGAACTTCCCACAAGTTCAGAAAAATACTTCTCAAATTTTTGACGGTAACTTACCAGGAAGGGCACTATTTATAATTTCTCAAAATATCAGGAAAAAAAATCCTCAGGAAGTGCTAGGCAGATTTTGCAAAGGTAAGAGGAGAACATTTCAAAATTTCAGAATAAGTCTTTCCTGGCGCATTGTAGGTACATGTTTCTAATTTGTGCACAAATTTCTCAATAGTTCTTGAAAAAACTTCCTCAAAGTTCTGTCGAAAATTTCCCAAAAGCTCAGAAGTCCAGGAAGAAACTCCAAGTGCAAAATTGAAGAAATTTTCTTAAAAATTTTGGAGATGGCTTTCTCAAAATTTTAATAAAAATTTCCTCGCAGTTCAGGATGGGACCAATCAAAAGTTTGGAAAAAATAAGCTCAAGAAAAAACTCCCCCGAATTTCAGAAAGAAACTTACCAGAGAGGGCACTACCTGTAGGATCAAGAAGGAATTTTTCCAGAAATTCAGTAAAGAACTCCTCAGAAGTTCACAAGAGGACTTCTCGGAAGTTCAGAAGAGACCAAAAGTTAAGTTGATACCACCCTGAAGTGCGAGATAGTTTCTCTAATGTTTCGAATCGAACATTCTAGCATTTCAGAATGAGAACTTCTCGAAGTTCAGGTAGATACTTTTGATAAAATCAGGAAGAAACTTTCCAGAAGTATAGGGGGAGCTTTCTAGTTGTTCAAGCAGGAACATCTCATAAATTCAGGAACAAACTTCCCCGAAGTTCAGGAGAATACTCCCCTGATGTTCAGAAGAGAACATCTCGGAAGTTCAGAAATGAACTTCTCATAAGTTCAGGAAGAAACTTCTTTCAACTTTAAGAAGATTTTCCAAAAAATTCTGGCGAGTACTTTCCCAAAGTTTTGCGGAAACTTTCCTCGTAGTTCAGGATGCGCCTTATTAGAAGTTTAGAAAGCAAAAATGTTCAGGAAAAAACTTACGAAATGTTTTTGGAGGGTAGGGTTGGGTTCTTAAATGTGAATTTCGAATAAAATAAGAAGTGACTGCCAAGAAGTTCATGAAGAAACAAACAATCCTAGTCCATACAATCCAAGAAATAGTTCAAGAAACGTTTACATAATCACACATATAGGGTAAATGAAATAACTCGGTCTCTAATTACGTCTCTTTTTGAAAGAAGTCTAATTTTGTAAATAAAATAATTACAGACTTTTATAGACATTCCCAGACATTTCAAATTTTTATCACAGATATTTGGAAAAAATATCTGGCATTCCTGGAAACATTTATTTCAACAATTTGTCCTCCTTTGTTTCTTTTTATTGATTTACATCCCCTCCTTCTTATTCTTGACGACAATAACGACCCAAGTGGAACTTTACATTTGCTTAATTTAATAACTAATGTCATTTTACTTTTTGAATATTCGTTAATTACGCCACGCAAAATGGTTCGTTTTTCTACACAAAGCCTTTCCCCCCACCTTGGCACCCTTTTGTATGGTTCTTTTGGATCGTCACGGTCTGTAAAATCCCCTTCCCCCTAAAAATATGATGATATTAACTAACGTTTCCTTAGCTGTTAATGACTCGCACTTATTCTGCCGTGAATCGCATATCAGTACCATATTTTCTTGATTTCCTATCCATATGGGACGGATATGCGATTCATGGCAGTGTTGGCGTCCTTACACCGGTGTAGTACCGGCATAAAAACGACATGAGTGAGGTATTTCTGTTTGTCTAATATTATGGTGAACTACTGAAAAATAGCAATGGATGGGTCGCTCATAAATTATGTCATGCTTTTAATGGAAGTGAGCTTTGAGAATTGTGATGATCTTTACACAAAATTTAAGGTCCATAAAAAAACGTGACAAAGGGGGAGGGTTTTGAAAATGGTCTCTTTTTGCGTGACATAATTAATGAACGTTCCCTCTGGGGAATGCTCCACCCCTGTACTATTCGGGAGACATCTGCATCAAACGGTTTGCATAAAAATTCGGTGTTTTTTTAATTCATTTAAGCACTTCAAATTGATTGAATTTAATTTGATCGAAGTCACCCCATTATTGAAAATTTGCCGCGGGAATTAAACATTTTTTTAAAAGATCATCTGAAATACTTAATTTTTAAAAATTCTCTGTAGTGTTATAGTACAGATACCAGTACTGGTTTTAAAAATGTTAAACAAAATTTCAAAAATAATTATCATTGAAAATTTCAAGAAATAGTTCAAAAAGTGATCGAAGTCACCCCGTTTTACGGTACACTGACGATAACTCAACATGGACGCACATCTGTTTCACTAAAACAATTTCAATCATGAGGATAAAAACAGCCGACGTCGATAGTGTAGTGGTAAGCGTGACTGCTACTTGGCAATCCAGTGGGTCTGGGTTCAATCCCAGTCGACGTCGATGGTTTTTCTGAGGCAGAAAAATCTGGTCACGTCTTTCTTCGAAGCCGTTGGTCGGTGATTGTCACTATGTGAGGAAATAGGCCGACGAAAAATATATATAAAAAAAAATTAGGATAAAAACAGTAACCAAATGGGCCTCATATCCTAGGAACGTCCGTTTGTTCATTCAAAACAGAGGCTCGTAGAATTGAATTCAACAAATACTAGGAACCAGTACAGATTAAATGTAAAAGTCTGAAACCACTGTAATGCTTTTACAAAAAAGAGAAAAAAGAAAAAAAAAAGGAAAAGAAATAAGGGAAAGAAAGAATAAAAAAGCGATATTTAACTTGTAAACGTGCCACTGACTGGCAGAATCACAGAGATACAATTGAAACAATTGAAGAAGCAGACGAAGGGACAGAGTGCTCAAACGTGACTCTATTCGAGTAATTTGTAACAGTTAGCAAAATGATTGGAATGGATTCACGGGGCGAGGACGTCAAAGGCCAGGCCTAAAGGTTTTGGCATAACGCTAAATATTTATAATTCTACTCTATGTTATAAGGTGCATGAGGACATTGAACAAAGCTAGAAACAAATGATCAACAAATGGATTTAGTAATGGAACACAGCCGTTGGTATGAAGAGGGCGTGGTGATGGGTAAAAGAATATCAGCAGACGGACACTGCTTATTCTCTAAATAAGTACATCAGCATTACCATGAAGAGATTGATACGCATGAACATTATAGCAATGTGAGAAAACTAAGAATGAAAAATGTTAAGCACTTAGCAGACAACTTTGAGGAGTACCATAAATCGCTATTGGATACAGTAGCAACTTTGGACCATCTACAACTGGAGGACATGAAATGCGAATACCAAATTTTTTACAAAGACTAAAGGAAACAAACAAATGGGAGAGACAGGAAACGATTGCATCACCAGCACAGATTTTAAACAAAAGAAGTGATCACTTTGATAGTTGTTTTTTGTACTCTCTCAATAACGAAGAGAAATGATGAGAAAGTATTAATAGTTCCGTTAGAGTAGGCAGGCTGTGAAATTGAAAGATGCAAGCTGAAAACGAGCGGAAGGGCATTTTGAGGATGCAAGAGGATGAAGAAGAAAGTCGAGAATTTGCAACTTTCTTTAGATATATTGTTAATTTGTCACAAAGCATCAAAAGCAATGTGATCATCTCCGGAGACTTCAAAGCTCATATATTGGCAAGAAGGACGGAACGCAGGCAAAAAAGAGGAGAATAAAATATGGAAAAGCCTCTACACGAGTACTGCAATGAAAACGGACAGGAATAAAAAAAATTATACAGAGAAGCAGGGAAGAGCCAACAAAGGAGGAAATCAATGCGATCATCTGGCATAGTAAAAACAATAGTGCACAAGGCTTGGACAATTTACACAATGTATTCCTAAAGGAACTGTTGAACGAGATAACGGAATTAATTCAGCAGGTATTCAGGTCGAATAGAGAAAGGCCTGGAAAGATACGATACAAATACTTATACCAAAAATCCCAAACGCCCAAAACATCTAAGATTTCCAGTCTAGTGTATATAAAATATACACCAATATACTTCTTGATAGCACACGAAAACAGGTAGACCAGATGCCCGCATATCAAACGGCTTTGCAAGCTAAACAAAGTGTCACTGATCAAATCTTCGCGCTTCGGAGAATTTTGGACGTACGTTGGAGAAAGGGTTGTAAAACCATACTGGTGTCTTTGGACATCAAACAAGCCTTTCAATAGGTTGCATATATCTAAAACTGATCAGATACTTCTTAATATGGGTGTTTCAAGAGCGCTTGAAAGCAGGATAATTGAGACCTGCCTAAAAGAAGGAGACTTCCATTCAGTGGTTCGGACAACGCACAACAAAATTTGAGAAAACGAGAGGTGTTAAGCAGGGCTGCTCTCTAGACCCACAACTGTTAATTTTGATGCTGCATCGTGTCTTGATGTCAGTCCAGGAATTTATACCAGAATTGAAGCTATGGAGTGAAGAAACAATAAAACTCCCGTTTATTCTGGGATACGCGGACGATCCGATAGTTATATGTCAAACAGAGGTGGAGATAAAATAGCTACTGGATATTCTTACTTCTTTGTTACATTCGGTTGGACTGGAACTAAACATTTTAAAAACAAAAGTGTTGTTCAGGGACCCGAAGCTTATAAAAAATGTGGGCCAAAGAGAACGACCAAGTTAAGAAAATATGATATACCAGTGATAACAACTTTAAAGAATCAAGGGGCACAAATATCCAACAGCCTAACACGGGGTGCAACAACATTAGACCGGGCACGCAATGCACAGAAAGCTTTTCATCATTTATATCCTTCTTCTTCTTTTAGCATTTTAAGCTTATTGCTTTTACAATCCGCTTATTGCTTGCTCTCAACTTAGTATTCTAAATGCACTTCCACAATTATTAACTGAGAGCTTCCGATGCCAGGTACCACCTTTGAATGAGTATGATTTTGTGGAAAATATAATCATATCATATGCCTAGGAAGTCGAGTCCTCAACCAAAAATTCCCAGATCAGACTGAGAATCGAACCCAGCCACCTCCAGTATGGTGTTGCTTTGTAGCTGCGCCTTTACCGACTGAGCTAAGGGAGGACCCTCATCATTTATGTAGGTCCCTCAATAACACCCACTGAAATGAACTTTGGTGAAAAGGCTATGTCATTCACTCAAAAAATCGTCACGTTATTTCCACGTGAAATTTCACGTAACTTTCACCTGAACACGTAACCAAATCTTCTTCAGTAAAATCAGGTGCACATTACGATGCCAGTGAATTGTACGTGAAAAATCACGTAACAATTATATGTTTTTCACGTCGAATGCGGATTTACGTGGAAATCACGTAGCTCTCACGTGAATTCCACGTGTTTATTACTGGTTTTGGCAGTGGACGAAAATTACGTGCGTTTCACGTGGATGTGACGTGTCGATTTTTTTGAGTGTTCCTTAATTGCTCCTGTAGTAACATACTCGATTTTGGTATCTACGATTGTAAACAAAACCGGGATCCACTTCAAAATATGGAAAATGACATTTTAATAACACTGAAGAGCCGAAGAGTGAATTAAGTCAAAAGAAAATAAATAGAGCATAATACATCAAATATCTAACGGAATCTAACGGAAGCTCAGAAAATGTACAATCAGCACTGAAACTACTAAATGGACTTAAGGGGCCAGTGACAGCTTGGTTTTCACGCAGTTCCAGCTTTGTATTTGCACCGATAGTTCAGCGTGGTCAATATTGGGTGAAAAAGGAAAATACTCATGTTGGAGCCTCAACTTTGACGCCAGCTGTAGTCCAAACCACTTAATGGAAATAGTTTAAATTTTGTCCACATAAATTTCTGTATTTTTTCAAGTCATGGAGAAATGTTTAATATTCTACCTAAATTTTTCACAGAAATACGGTTTTTTTAAATTGGTATGTCCAAAATGACTCTTTTTACATATGTTATGATAACTTCAAATTTATAAATTTTATCAACATAACATTTTGGTCACATAAGGTCGAAACATTAGTTATAACGTTGTCAAAATTTCAGTCAAATATATTGATAATTGACAAAGTTACAGAAGGTTGAACAACGCGTTTTTTGAAAGAAAATTTTGCTCGGCTTTTTGTTTTGCTACTGAGTGTATTTCGGGGGAAAATCCAACAATTTAGCAAGTTTTGGCCCAAACCACGAAGGGTTTTCCAAATGATTGCGCAGAATTATTTTTCTTCATTCTTCTTCCATTTTGTATTTCTCTGAAACACGTTCAAAATGCACCGCCAAAAAAAAACTTCTGATGTTGTTATTGTTATAGGGACCACATAAGATGTCAAAGTTTACAAGTCCAATCACTAGGGTCGCTGTAAGAAGCAAACCTTTAGTTCCAATACTAAATAGGCCACGCCTCTTGCAGTTTCGTTTTTTAACGTGCGTCTATTCGCTTCAAAGGTAGTCTAGTGAATCCCGAGCCATGGTTTTATTTCCAGCTTCAAGCTCTCCATCCGGCACGATTCTATTCGTCTCAACAATCTCTCACTCATACCCATTAACACATAGATTTGATGTAGAAGGAGATGTTCGCTCATCACCATGAGGCACCAAGAGTGAACATTAATGTTTTTGGCTAGAATGAAAGATGTGAAGAGAAAGTGAAAGGTCCGACAGAGTGCGGCAGGTAGGAAAATTTAATGGATGTTTTTTGAAAATTGAGCGAAAGGGCATGTATCCAATGGTACTCGAACCATGGACGTCAATCTTTGCCTAACATCCCACTGCGGGGTAGGTTGTAGTAACGGAACAAGTCCGCCACTTCAACAGGCAAAAATTGACGCATGGAAAGACGCTCATGTACCACTGTGGCTTGTATAGTTATTCTAGCGATCTATTGTGTGCACTCTGTTTATTGATGCGCACATGGGAGAGGAACTCTCTCCTTTTTTGGGTTTGTTTTGATTCGCACCGACTGACGATCACTAACGTTTCTTCTCGTCGTCTCCAACGTAGAGACCTCGGAGAGAAAACACCGTGAAGCGATGCGATACTGGTCCCCACCAGTATAATTAATGGTTACCACCATTTTTGGGTTTACATACATTAATTGTTATGTTATTTATTCTCCGTGCGAGGAGTAACGATTATGATGTGCAAATCAGGGTGTTGTCCATCGTGTTGTCCAAATATCACGCATGGAAAGCATCGAAGAACGTTTTGTGACGTTTGCCTTACGACGGCTGCCTTGGACCAATCCCATTAACCTGCCACGATACGTACAAAGATGTGCTTTTATTGGACTGAAAGCTCTATCAAATTGGTGAATCGAGTATGCGAATTAGAGGTTAACCGTCTGCATGACTAACCCTCACTTCCAGGACAATTCCCGAAGTTTTTCTGTTGCAGCAGCAGTTGCCGGCTGGCGGCCCACCGTGATATTTACACATACCCACAATCTTTGAAAAATCTTGAATAAAAATGTTTTCGAGATTTGTTAGTATTTTATGCTGTATTTATGTAAGTCTCAAGCATCGTCTGTTAGTTCTCAGAGTTATAGCAGCTGATTTGGCATTAACGGAGTAGCACCTCGAGCGGTCAATCCTGCTCATTCTTATGCTCCTGAATGACATATACACTCACGTCATCTGCCATTCAAAGTTAAATGCTGAAACAGATTGTCTTAGTTGAGATGTAAGCTTCAGAAGAAAGGTTCAAGTGCGGCGCTATCGTTTCTGTTGCTTGGATTCCGACTAAAGTTGAGTAGCAGGCAACAACAAAATCTGCTTGAGCCGTGGATAAGGAGCTCCGGTTGTGTTACAATTACGATGAACTGTCTCACACTGTTTGATGGTTCAGAGAGGTAAATGGTCCGTTCAAATTTCAGTTGAGCAAAAGTATGAAAGCATGCATTCTGTGATTTCCACATACAATTGCTAGAATCTTCAATCTTGTCTCGAACTGATGTTCGATTGTTTGAATTCTGAATGCCTAGTTCCATGATGATTCATCCTGAAAGAATCATATCTGCATTCCGTTCGCTCAGAAAGCCATCCTTCATTCGAGACCGGAGAAAGCGAATTTTGAAATTTGTCAACCATATATCAAACCGGGTAAATCGTTTTCATCCTTCTCCGGGTGCCGTCCGTAGACCTGTTGAAATAGTTCCTGGCTTTGAACGGTAGTTCACCGGTTGGCCAATCTCTCCATTCCCATCAATTATGCATACATTTGAATTTGATAGTATCTTGGCCAGCCGTGCTCAGGTGTGCAGCTACCAACCGAAGATTAAACACATAACTCAGCGATTGTGTATCATTATTATCGTTTCCGGTGCCCAGGTTTCTGGTATTGTATGAACTGTGTGCAGCTTTTCCTGTAGTCAGCAATTTCCAGATGTTGCAAACACAATACGATAATGGGAAACATGTTGATATCTGGCGGCAAACAGTTGCCAGTTCGCTTCAGATTGTTGTGTGTGATTTACGACTTGGCTGCTCCAACCAGCTCCGACCGGCTGTCTAGTGCGCCTTTTCAGTTGAGGAAGTTGCTAAAGATACAGTTCGGAATGAATATTAGAGTAACCATATTACGGAGGCTTTGCAAATGTTTACCATTGCGTTTCCAAAATGGATCTTCCAATTCCACCAGAGCAAGTAGCAGCATAAAGGTTCGTTGTTGGTCGTAAACTAGTATTCAAAATTTCCGAACAGTTGAAGCGAAACCAATAAACATTGACTGGAATCGGTTTGTACGATGGTGCCATGTGTGACGATTCCCAGCGAGTAGAACGCAAGTAAACAGAACGAACGCAAGTCACGTGCTCGCATCGTTAAATTTGAATACAGCCTTCGTTGGAATCTTTTGCCCAATTTCTACTCGATAATCGATTTAACGACCGTCTTCAAAAAATGGAAATAAAATGAAAACCATCAGCCCCAACGACGACGGCAACGACGGTCAACTAGGTCAGCATTTGGCAAGAGGTTCTCCTGTCTGTCAGCAGTGATCCTCTTCTTACCTGGCCAAAAATGGCGCTGGTCCGATGGAGTGAGGTCAGAGGTAATGTGTCAAATTTGTTAAAAGCCTCAGCCGTCACTTTCAATTTGCACCTTAATGGGGCTTTGGGTCAAGAGGGTTGCTTCTTGGCTAGGATCGGAGCACGGAAGAAACGCTGCTGATGCTGGATTTTTATTCTTCCGCTATTAGGACGTGTACATTCAATTTTTTTCTCCTTTTTGACATTTTAAACATAATGCTTGATACAATTAGATAATTACCAGTTTTGTACTTAGTGTTCTGAATATAATAAGTAAACACAGAAAAAAATAATTAATTTTAACAAGCGCGTAAAATTTCCCCTCGTTTAATTCCAAGCCAAAGGAGGCGTAAACAACGGAATTGTATGCAATATTTAATGCGTCATAAAACAATGTTTGCAATCTTTCATACAACAGGCTAGATTCAGGCGTTATCTGGCTTAAATTTACATAGAATATCCCATTATTTACTGCCAAATCTCGCATTCCCTTTATGTGCATTAGATAACGCAGAAAATTCAATGTTTCTTTTTATCTGGTAGTCAGGTCTAGAATGTTGTGACAGAAGATTGTTAAGGAAGTTCTTATCTTAGAACGATAAAAGATCATATTACGATTTATTAGGATCTAAGAAGGTTAAAAGTATGGCCCATTGAGTATTGAAACAAAATGTTTTATTATAACAGCTATACTAGTGGTCGCATTTGTAAACTATGACATCTTATTTGTTCCTTATAGCAATAACAATTTCAGAAGTTTTATTTTGCGGTGCATCTCGAACGTGTTTCAGAGAAATACAAAATGGAAGAAGAAAAAAGAAAGAAGAATCATAATTGTGCGCAATCATTTGGAAAACCCTACTTGGCTACGGCTCGAGGAGATGTTCCTGCCAAATTCAAGTATGAGTTTGCAGACAAATTTGCACGTAAATACATGATTTGGCAAAGGCAGTGGAAAGAAACCAACGGGATTCAGTTTATACCGAAAGAACTCAACCCACCAAACTGTCCCCAGCTCAGACCGATAGAGAGATTTTGGGCTATTGTCAAGAGGAAGATGAAGGTGAATGGCAGTGTCCTCAAAAGCATCAATGAGCTGAGAAACAAGTGGAAAAAGATTGCCAAAACGATGGATGAGAATGAAGTGCGTTGGTTGATGGAACGTAATCCCGGACAAATCCACAACTTTCTTCAAAATCGAGATTTACACAAAGTCGAACATTTTATTTAAAAAAGAAAACTATTTTGTTAATGCATATCCGAAATATGCGCAAAAGTCCAATTATAAGTGATGGGAGCCGAAAGAAGGACATTTATTGTGGACACCCACGTAGAAAATTCTACGTGGTCACGTTCAAACATTGGGAATTAGTTGAGTTTGGCTTAATCTGCTATGTATTGTGCCCTCAAATGAACCATAAACTCTTAAAATGATCCATAGCAAATCAATCTTGTGCACTTGAAATTAAAGGTGTAACCCATCAATTATGCTGCAATTTTTTCAATTTTGAGTAGGATTTTTGAAGGTTTGACCGGTTCTTGTAGAACCGAAACTGTGACACATGTTTCGCAAGAAATTGTTAAGACAGGTTATCCCAACACATCGAATATCGAAAAAAAACTCGGCCGTTTTCTGCCACCTGCCACTGGTCGACAGAGATTATTAGACCAAGTTTCCGTTAGCTTGGGTCCCAAAACAATCGAATATCGTATTTTGACCGCATGCGATTTGCGTTTTTCTTCACAAATTGGCATAAAAAAAATGGAAATTTTGATATATTTCGAGAACCACTCATATAACTGCCTTAGATACCAGGCCTTCAAAATGGTAAACTTAAGTTCTCACTACGCGGCGCTAGTGTGCTTGTAAACTTACCTTAAAACCTGAATCTCGAGAATCTTAATATACAGCAAGTTGGCGTCTTCTACAAAGATGCATCGTTGAGTGAGGCCTTTCATATGGCGTTAACATTGGTTCAGAACTCTTCCGCTGCGTGACACTAGCATGCATGTGAACTTTGTGTATTACCTGTATATTGAGATCAAGATCGTGTATGAATTTACTATTTGCAAACGAGTTAGCTATTTAAATTATTAGCTTCCAGATGCTTGACTAAACAGTTTATAATGATATCATTCCGTGATGCTAGTGTATTTTTATACTGACTGTATTTTCTGGATCACGAGATTATTAAGATAAAGCAAGATGACATCTTAAAAAACGATATTCGAGAGTTCAGAGCTTTTCGAATTTTTTAAACATTAGATCAGAACTCGTCCGCTACGTGGTGCTAATGTTCATGGGAACTTTTTGTTGAAGAGAACTTCAGGCAAGTTCTTCAGAGAACTTCAGGGAAAATCGACAGAAAACTTCATGGAAGTTCTTCAAAGAACTATCAGGAAGTATCAGGAAACCTTCAAGAGCAACTTCAGGAAGTTTTTCAGAAAACTTCAGGTTCTACTGCCAGAGAACTTCATGAAAGTTGTTGCAGATAATTTCAGGGAAGTTCTATAGTGAACTTTAGGGAAATTTTGCAGAGAGCTTCGGGGAAATTCTTCAGAAAAGTTAAGGGAAGTTTATTAGATAACTTCAGGAAAGATTCTTCAGAGAATTTCGAGTGAAATTGTGCAGAGAAATTCGGAAAATTTTTGCAGAGAATTTTATGGAAGTTTTTAGACATCTTTCTGCAAATTCTACAGAGAACTTCATGGAAGTTTTGACTGAGAACTTAAGGAAAGTTCTAAAGAGAAATTCCGTGCAATTCTGCTAAGAAGTTCAGGGATGTTCTATAGAGAACTTCAAGGAAGTTCATGGAGAACTTCAGGAAAGTTCTCCAAAGAACTTCAGGAAAGTTCTCCAAAGAACTTTATGGACGTTTTTAGAGAAATTTATGCAAGTTCTGCAGAGAACTATAGGAAGTTCTACAGATAACTTAAATGGAAATTCTGCAGAAAATGTCATGAAAGTCCTGCAGGGAAGTCCAGGAAAGTTCTGCAGAGAACTTCAGGGATTTTCTTCAGAGTACATCAGGAAAGTTCTGCACAGAACATAATGTAAGTTCTCCAGAGAATTTATTTGAAGTTCTGCATAGAAATTCAGGAAAATTCTTCAGAGTACTTCAAGGAAGTTCTGTGGAGAACTTCACGGAAGTTCATCAGAGAACTTTAGGGAATTTCTACAGAGAACTTCAGGGAATTTAAACAGAGAACGTCAGAAAAGTTCTACAGAGAAAATTAAAGAAGTTCTGCAGAGAACTTCAAGAAAATTCTGCTGAAAACCTAAGGGAAGTTCTACAGTGAACTTAAGGGAGGTTCTACAGGGAGGTTTAGGAAGTTCTGCAGAGAACTTCAGGGAAATTCTGCAGAGAGTACCAGGGAAGGTCTTCAGAGAACTTCATGGAAGTTCTTCAGAGAACTTAAGGGAAGTTCTTCAGAGAAGTTTTTTAAAGAACTTCATGGAAGTTCTTCAAAGAACTTCATGTAAGTTTTTCAAAGAACTTTAGGAAAGATCTGTAGAGAACTGTATGGTAGTTCTGCAGAGAACTTAATGGAAATTCTGCAGAAAATTTCATGGAAGTTCTGCATAAAACTTCAGGAAAATTCTGCAGAGAACTTTAGGAAAGTTTTGCAAAGAATGTCAGGGAAGTTCAGCAGAGAACTTCATGGAAGTTCTTCAGAGAACTTTTTGCAAGATCTGTATAAAACTTTATGGAAGTTCTGCAGAGCACCTCAGGAAAGTTCTGCTGATAACTTCACGGAAATTTTTCAATGATATTTAGGGAAGTTTTTCAGATAACTTTATGGAAATGTTGCCGAGAACTTCAGGGAAGTTGCACGAATAACTTCAGGGAAATTTTTCAAAGAACTACAGCGAAATTCTGCTGAGAACTTAAAGAAAGTTCTGCAGAGAACATCAGCAAAATTCTGCAGAGAACTGCAGAAAAAGTTATTCAGAGAACTTCATGGAAGTTCTACAGCAAACATCAGTGAAATTCTGCATAGAACTTCAGGGAAATTCTTCACAGAACTTCATGGAAGTTCTTCAAAGAACTTCATGGAAGTTCTTCAAAGAACTTCATGGAAGTTCTACAGAGAACATCAGTTAAATTCTGCAGAAAATTTCAGTTTATGGAAGTTCTGCAGAGAAGTTCAGGGAAAAACTGCAGAGAATTTTACGGAAGTTCTGCATAAAACTTCAGTAAAATTCTGCTGAGAACTTCAGGGAAATTCTGCAGAGAACTTCAGGTAAGTTCTCCAGAGAACTTCATGGATATTCTGCAGAGGACATCAATGAAATTCTGCAGCGAACTTCAAGGAAGTTCTTCAGAGAACTTTTTGGAAGTTTTTCAAAGAACTTCTGCAGAAAATTTCAGGGAAATATTGCAGAGAACGTTAGCGAAATTTAGCAGAGAACTTCAGGGTAGTTCTTCAGAGAACTTCAGGGAAATTCTGTTGAGAACTTAAGGGACGTTCTACAGCGAACATCAGTGATATTCTGCAGAAAACTTCTAGGGAAGTTCTGCAGGGAGCTTCAAGGGAAATTCTTCAGAGAGCTTCAGGAAAGTTCTTCAGAGAACTTCAGGGAAATTCTGCAGTGAACTTCAGTTTATAGAAGTTCTGCAGAGAACTTTAGGGAAGGTCTTCAGATAACCTAAGTTTATGGATGTTCTGCAGAGAACTTCAGGGAAATACTGCAGAGAACTTCAGGGAAGTTTTGCAGAGAACTTCAGGAAAGTTCTTGAGAGAACTTTATGCAAGTTCTGCAGAGTACTTCAGGGAAGTTTTACAGAGCACTTCAGGAAAGACCCACGGAGAACTTCAGGAAAGTTCTACAGAGCATTTTAGGGAAGTCATGCACAGAACTTCAGGGAAATTCGTTAGAGAACTTCAGAAAAGTTGCACGAAGAACTTCAAGGAAATTTGTCATAGAATTTCAGTAAAGTTCTTAAAAGAACTCCGGGAAATTCTTCAGTGAACATCAACGAAATTCTGCGGAGAACTTCATGGAAAATCAGAAAAATCCTGCAACATCAGTATATCATATTTTACTTCTTCAAAATTACCCAGTATTTTCCTATTGGGCGCAGCTCCGGAGTTTTGGGGGGTTCAGATCTTTCGGCATGAAATTGATCGCCTTACACCAATCGAGCACGTCCTTCGTGTAGCGGCATGTTGCTAAATCCAGCCAGAAGATCGTCGAACTGTCGTGAGCCTTCAGGAGAGAGAAAAGCCGTTTAGGAGATACTATTTCATATACACTTGTCCATTCATGAGGCTTGCGGTAACGAAATGGGTACTCCACTTTCCACAAGTACAAATCAATTGCCAAATTAAGAACTTCTTGATAAACTTTGACATATTCTGTGTGCGGAGGTTCTGCGGGAAAATCTTTGTCCAATACACCAATTTCCTATATGTCAAGGATCTCGAGATTCAACCCATATAAAAGGTGTTCCGATCAAAATTTGGTTAAACTCACAAACAATCGATCAAAGTTTTTATTAATCAATCAATTTTTTTTCAAGTTCAGTTAATACAGAATACAGGAGAAATATCCAGCTAAGCTTCCTTTTTACCGAATGCGAATTGCCAGGTCTTTTAACATCTGCCATAGGATTTTGTGCAGTCTCCTTGTCCACTTTATTCGCCGCAGAACACCAGTTTTCCTTGAACTATTTCTCGCTTACAACGGATTTTTAAGTCTTCTTAAGGTTCCGCTTGACGATGGCCCAATATTGTTCGATTGGGCGGAGCTCTGGCGTGTTGGGAGGGTTCTTATCTTTGGGCATCACTTGAGTGCTGTTGGCAGCATATCACTCCATGGCCTTGTTTCCGTAATGGTAAGATGCCAAATCCGGTCAAAGTAGAACGGAACAATTCTGTCGCTTCAGGAAAGGCAGTAGACGTTTTTGTACGCACTCGCTCATATAAATTTCCTAGTTGACTGTCCCGGTCCCAGGCAATCAGATCTTGGTTTGGAGTCTTGGTTTGTTTAAAACCTAAAAAAGCATCGCGGGAAGAGCAGCGGTTGTGGTAATGAATTCTTCAGCTGGTGGTGATGGGTGGTGGTTGCCGTTCGGAATTTTAGGATCAGATACGGGATCAGATGGAATTAAGTTAAGTACTTCTAATATTTTTGATACCAGAACAGTTTTAGTTCCCGAGTTTCAATCATCTAACGTCGCAGCGGAAGAGGCAAATAACTGCATTTCATGACGCAGAAAATTACATCTGTGGTAGGTTTTTGAAAATTACGAAATCTGTGGTAGGCATTTTGCACTTATTACTGAATGTATTTTTCATTTCTGGTCTCCAAAGTGACTTTTTAACAATGCTGAGCTGATCTAGCAAGTGTTTGATTTTACCGTTCAATCTTTGTTATTGCTTTATTATAACTCACAAGATCAATATATTTGGTAACATCATTTTATTGATTTTACTTCATAGATGACTTAAACATTTTTTTTTGCAAATTTGCTCTTCAACTCCCTTCCAATGAATCTTCCCTTTTCTTATTTAGTAGCTATTAGGTGAACAAAAATAGAAGCGGATTGCTGTTATAAAATCTTCCCCAAGTAGCAATCAGTGACCATGGCAACAGTAAATTAGAGAGTATAAATGTTAGTTTTGTAAAATTTTAATAGAATTACCAAACTCTTTCAGGATACCTCAAATCAAGATTTTGGTGAAATGCTGCTATCGCTGAAAACGAACAAAAATATGCATTTCAGGATCAACCGAATGGAGATCAGTGATTGAAGTATTATACACTATTATATAAATATTTCATGGGAATGGGTGGGACCATTAGGGCACCCGACTAAAGCACTCTAGATTGAGAGAGTGGGAATGCCAGTTCTCCATTGCTAACAGTTTGTGAATAGGGGGCGGGCTCTTCTCTCTGCCCATTGGGACATCCTTATGTTAAATGGCTTGCTCTTTTGGCCAATTGTTCAATCTTATTGTTGGAAGGAGATTCTTTATATCCTGTGGGGCGCATGAAGCAGATGTTGCCTATCTGGTCCCCCAACCTTTTTAGCCTTCGCTTGTCGCGCTGGTTGGACTTGATAGTGATTATTCGGAACGTATAAGTGAAGTTGCCTATCGATCCCCCCAACCCCTTTTTAGCCCTTCATACAATGGCATGGTTAGGACAATCAGTGGTTATTAAAGCTTGATCAAGACTTACAGCGAGGAGAGCTCACTGCTGTCGGACTTTGTTTCCGTGCTACTATGGGTGGTTGTATATATCATACATTCACAAAACAATTTCGAACTTCGTGCTCAACTCCATCTGAAAGGGTTTTTTTAGATTCTTCAGATACCGTGATGTGCAGCTTTGTTCTAACTTGTTGGAAGTGTTTGATATCTTTGATTCCTTGTTTTTTTTTTTGCTTTGTTAGGTTCATTGTCTCCACTAGACGTATCGCTAGATAGTTCTGCAGGATTGGCCGTTTTGGTAAAATATTCCCTTGATTTGCTTCATACTGCTCTATTCCTGCTGAAGCATAATGGCATGGTGCAACATCGGACCAGAGCAAAGGTTTTCTCTGTGGTTTTTTTCAATGAAAAGTAGCAATTGCTTGTGCAGGTTTACTTTCTGGTCAATTCTCTTGTTGATTGTGCCTGCTGTGATTGAAGATTTACTCTATCTGCTGTTTTGAAACAAGATATTATTTTTTTGGAAATTTCTGAAATTGTTTTCTGAATATCTGTCTGAAGAATTTCTGGCTTGCAGAATAGAAAACAAGCCCTTGAAAGCTGGTTGAATCCTCCTGAACATTAGTTTCGTCGTCCATAACAACACAGGAAAACTTCGTCATTTATTCACAGAACAAACGTCGAGCCCGTGATTCTGTTTGTCGTTGCGATATGGAACTGTTTTTACTTTGTACGACTTCAGTCCCAAACGTTTGTATTGATTTCTGGTTGAAGTCAGGTGATATTCCTATTTTACGGCCACCGTTCGAGCAGAGAGATTCAGACTTTCCTTCAATATCCTCTTTACCTTTCGGTCCATGACAAAATCACCACATTCATTGTTTTTATCAGGTTTCTTTGAGTGTACCGTGAACGGTGGATTTAGGTAAATCCATTTTTTTTCATGTTCTCGTAGGAGAAATGCGGAAAACCCTGGCCCTGGCCTTCACTATTACCGGGAAATGGTATTCTAATAAGTTTATGAACACGGAACCTTTGGGTTTTTATTATTGTTGATGTTTTTAAACTGAACGCAACCCATCAAATGTCAAGAAAACGTGAGCATCGTCTTACTATTACCAGATGTTATGAACCGCTGGCTGACTTTAATTTTTATAAAGACAAAATATATGAAAAACTGTATTGTTAGTTTACATTATCTCGACTAATTTTCTTATCTACACTGGGATTTGATGAAAGGTTAGTTTGATCAAATCTTTTTTAACAAACGTGATGCTTAAAATATGTATGCTGTGGGGGTAAGATCTACATGCTTACTTATTGGATTGCTGGATGTTGCTATAATTTCTTGATTTTTTCTTCGATGCTTCGCACCTCCAAAAAAATCCTATCATGATAGTTGGAGCCAGGAGCAGCTTACCCGTGCCAAGAAGACTGTCGGGCATGGGATTTCTGTAAAAAGTGCTGCCAATACTTTTGTAATTTCGAGGAGTACATTACAGGACCAGGTCTTAGGTAAGGTGGCGAGATCAAAACTTGGGTCAAGAGAGGCCTTCTTCACCCAGACCAGGAAGCTGACCTCTTGCAACATTTGCTGGACCTTGAAATCCGAATCTAACACAAGCCGACCAGGCTTTCCGAAGCTGTCTTTCGAATTTGCTGAAAAAAGGGAATTTGTCATCCTTTCAACATCCAAAAGAAAATTGCAGGACATGAATGTCTGGCTGGATTTCTTAAACGTAATCCCTAACTTACGTTCCGAAAGCTAAAAGCTACGTTAGCTGCAAGAGCGTTCAATATTTTTTTCGTTAAAGCCTTCTTTAAGATGTACGGAGACGTGCTAGGAAAGATAAAGTTTCCTCCACAGGTCATCAACAATGCGGACGAGACATTATTTTCAACTAGGTTGTTCACGACAATTTTCAGGGATTACCCACGACTGGAGTGGTTTAATCGACGACGAGATAGTGAACTTAGTCACACCAAATTGATTGCAGAAAAACTCGACTGCTGCCTTCGGATTCGGATACAGACGACAACTTCGCATCCAATTGCTTCTGTGGTTCGATATCTACTAACTACTTTATTGAAACCTTTCATCGCTATTGCCTTCGTGGCGTATGTATGTGGATGTGAACAATATAAAAGGCGGATGTACTAAAACTAATTGTTATAATTCACTGTGGTACGTTTGATTTACACCACAAATTCGTAATAGGCAAATCAGGGTTAATTACAAAATTTATCATTTGTTTCGACACACGACATCCAGGCGGGCGTTGAACCCGTTCTGGTACTCCGTTTCGTTGTCCTTACCGGCTTGGTATTTCCCGTTGCATTGATCCTCCGACACAATTGGCAAGACGCTGAGTTCAGTGATTTCCCGCTTATACAGACCACGGCAAGTACGAACTAGTACCACACGTACCAGCCCGTCAGGTCCAGTATAGGTTTCCACCATCCGTCCGAGGGGCCATGTGAACGGTGGATAATTTTCCTGCTTAAGTAGAACGAGGGCTCCAGGTTGGATGTTGTTTGTCACCCGTTTCCATTTTAATCGCTGATGTAACTGTGAGATGTAATCCCTTGACCAACATTTCCAGTAATTCTGAACGGAACGGCACATTTCCTGAAAGCGGGAAAGTTTTTTAACTTGCAAGTCACTGACATCAGGCTGCGGAATGGAGAACATCGGTTCCCCTATGAGGAAGTGGCCGGGCGTTAATGCAGAGAGATCGTCTGGATGGTCCGTGAGGGGGTGAGATGCCGGAAGTTGAGAATGCTTTCGATGCATACTGCTGCTGTCATGAACTCCTCCAACGTGTATGATGAGCCACCGAAAATTCGCCGTAAGTGGTATTTGAATGATTTTACGCCGGCCTCCCACAGTCCTCCGAAATGCGGAGACCGAGGCGGAATAAATTTGAACGTTATTCCCTCGTCAAGGCAAAATTGCTCCCATTCCTCTGTCTGGAACTGTTGCTTGTATCGACGACGAAATTCGCGCAACTCACGATCAGCCCCGACGAAAGCTGTCGCGTTATCGCACCGGAGCTCGATCAACCGCCCGCGTCGAGCTACTCGTACCGCTGGTAGTGGTGCCATTTGTTGATGGGTGCGAACAAGCTATCAGCGTGCTCAGTTGATGGTTGGCGGGAAGAAGCAGGGGGTATTTTGAGTCGTAAGGTCCCCTTTGATTACTCAAACGACTATTTAGGCGAATTAACCCATTGCTATCACAAAAAATGTTAAGGTTCTTAAGGGGCGATTTGGAATCGAACACGATGTCATGCTTTGGGTTTGATCTGTTGGTCGTTAATTGGTGAATTTCATTCGAAAAGGTAGCTACCTGTGCGAGCAGAATGAGAGATTTGAGTGCTCCTTCGACTTCCGCTGGTGTTATTCTCTCGACGACACGATCTTCTCGTTTCCTCCGACTGTTGTTACTGAACCGAAAACATCAAGCGACAGCTTTCAGTAACTTTCCCAATTCCGAGAATCGTTCAAATATTGAGTTATCAACTTCTACACTGGCCAAGGCGATAGATTGACGTTTTTCCACTTCTACGTCCACAGAAGAGGAAAGTTCAAATTTCGGCAGCGTTTTTGGCCAACAGCTTACCGGCTGCCTCAGGAAAACAGGTCCGTGCCACCACAATTCGTCGTTAATTGTTTTGCTCGGTCGGATCCCACGAGAAATTCGATCGGCTGGATTTAGCTCTGTGGGAACGTGCCTCCATTGGAACCCCTTTGTGAGTCGCTGTACTTCAGCGATCCGATTGGAAACAAATACCTTCCAGATGGTCGGTGGTGCTCGAAGCCAGTGAAGAACCACCGTAGAGTCGCTCCAGAAGGTGACAGATTCGGAAAAATCTGTTGAAGTACGCAATTTATCCATCAGTTGACTACCCAACAATGCTGCACATAGCTCCAATCGGGGTGTTGAAAGCCCACGCAATGGTGCAACTCTAGATTTCGTGACCAAGATGTTACTGGTTATCTGTCCCTCCGTATCACAACAACCATTGGCTCTATCCGATGCATCACAGAAGCAATGTAAGTGGTACTGACGGTCAGGGTTAGACAGGACACGGCGAGGAACGGTAAGTTGATGTAATAACGTCAAATCATTTCGGAAACTCTCCCACCAGGCACGTTCTTCGGTGGAGAGCTCTTCATCCCATGTAACGTTTCTAGCCCAAAGTCGTTGAACGAAAATTCTAGCGCTGACCACGACTGACCCAAGTAGGCCAAGTGGATCAAAAAGCTGGGCTGTCTCCGACACCACTATTCGTTTAGTTATCTTCGGCAGCTCTGGGAGGAGTGGAATTTTGAATCCGAAACAGTCACTTTGTGGATTCCATAAGAGGCCCAAAGCGGACACCGCTCAACGACAGATTTCCATTTGTGGTGAAATTTCCCAAAGATCACGCGGAATGTGATTCAGGACGATCTGGTTGTTTGTACTCCACTTTCTTAACGAGAATCCTACCAGGCTCAGGAGTTCTCGTAATTGACGACAAGTTTCGATGGCTTCGTCGAGACTGTCACTCCCAGCTAAGACGTCATCAACGTAGAAGCGCTTGAAGAATACTGCAGCAGCGAGAGGGTATTTGAGGCCTTCATCCTCGGCTAGCTTGTTGAGCAATCTGGCGGCTTGGTACGGTGAGCTGGCAAGTCCATAAGTCACCGTTTTCAATTGATAGATCTGCAGTGGCAATGATGGTTCTCGACGCCAGAGAATCTGTTGATACGATCGGTGTTCCGGGTGGACCCACATTTGGCGGAACATCTTTTCCACATCCGCCGTAAACACGTACTGGTACATCCGGAAGTTCACGATGATGGTCAGGAGAGGCGGCTGCACTGAAGGGCCAGTGTGGAGGACCTCATTAAGAGAAAGAGAGCCGGATCCCTTGCTGCTGACATCGAAGACTATTCGAGTTTTCGTCGTGCTGCTTTCCGGACGATGAACCGCATGATGTGGGAGGAAATACTGCGGGCCCGCGTCACGCGAACTCACTTCCATGTGCCCCAATTGCTCATAGTCGTCCATAAATTTCACGTACTCCTCACGCAAGGTCTTATCACGACCAAACCGTTTTTCCATTTGCAAAAACCGACGCACAGCTGATTCGTAGAAATCTCCAAGAAGTGGGATCATGGACTCTCGCAAGGGAAGGTGCACCGTGTAGCGACCAGTAGTATCACGTGACACCGTGTGAAGAAAGTGGTCCTCAACGTCTTGTTCTTCTTGTGTGAAGCTCTTCCCAATATCCAAATTTTCGACTTCCCACATTCGCTCAAGCTGAGTACTTAGATCTTGCTCAGTGGCCACATGACATGCCACCGTCCAGAGCTAGTCGATTATTTTCGGCACACCACGTAACCAAGCATAGTTTTCTGCAAGAGAGGATATTCGTCAGCCAAAATCATTTGATGAGATTCGAGAAGTAAGAAAAATAGTTCGGCTCCCACGATCAAATCTACTCCGTGGCTAATGTTAAATTTAGGGTCTGCTTACGGTAAGTGGCGTGGAATATTCCACCTTGAGATGTCCACATGACAACTCGGAAGACTGACGGTTAGCTTCGGCAAGACTGAACAATCAATGTGTTGAATGAATTTACCGAAACGCGAAGCGAGAGAAATTGCCACGGAGTACCGTACACAAACGGTCGATTGGCCTATGCCACTCACTGGTTGATTTATGCGATTGCGTTTTAATCCTAACTTCTGGCAAAGCGATTCGGACACGAAATTAGATTGCGAGCCACTATCGAGCAAGGCTCGGGCATAATGACCAATACCATCGGCGTCTTCTACTCACTAGAGTTGACATCGAGGTTAGAGGTGGAAGGTGAAGTAAGGTATGGTGTTTTTTCGCACAGGTCTTGCAAAGGGTACTGCGACAGTCTCTCGACATGTGTCCTCCTCGAAGACAATTGATGCAAAGCTGGTGTTTTTTTAACGAAGTCTAGCCGACTGTTTGGCTTTAATTTCAAGAACAACTCACACTGGGGTAGTGTGTGAGCCTGCTTGCAGTTAGGACATTTGACAACATTCTCCGAGGCGATGTGCATGGATGATCTTGCTTTGGCTGGCTTTGATGGATTGGTAGTTGGTTGACTGAGAGTTGATTTACACATCTGTAGTGCACGCGATCGTTTGTGGATAAAATTCAACAGGGTTTTGTACTGTGGGACATCGCCTTCCTCACACTGAGACTCCCAATCCAACAAAGATTTCTCGTCCAAGAGGCTGCTCAAGCGTTCAACTAGGAATGAATTCCAGTGAGCCTCGGCAGATTCGAGCTTATCCAAGATACCCACGTGTCGGTTGAATTCGTCCGCAAGTTCGGCAAGGACTGAAGCCGATTCCTTTCTGACTGGAGAAATTTTCATAATCGAGAACATGTGTTCTTTAACGAGGAAGTTTTTATTTTCGTAACGATCTCTGATTGTCTTCCATGCGATCGTATAGTTATCTGAAGTTATGGCGAGAGACGAAATTAAACGCGATGCTTCGCCCTTCAATGCACTTCGTAGGTAGTGAAGCTTTTGCAGCGAACTAATTTGAGGGTTGGTGTGAACTAATGATTTGAACAAATCGCGAAATTCAATCCATTCGTCGAATTTCTCTCCGAATTCAGGAATTCTAATTTCTGAAAGCTTAAGGGTCGTTTGGTAGGTAGAGGGTACATTTTGAGTCGACGACTGACCGGCAGTAGGCGTAGAAGGTACATGGGCGGGGGTAGGGAGTTCACTCACGAGAGATGCTTTGAGCTCGAAATAAAGATTTTGGAACTCCTGTCGATTTTCCGAGGGACCCACCTCCTGATCCTCAAATGCTTCAATCTCATCTTCGGTGTCCTCAAACTTGTCCCACAGCTGATCTAAACGCTCGATACGAATGGGGAGCTGATTAACTTTACTCGCGTCGTACTCTGCATCGAACTGTTGTATAAGTTTCGCGGAACCGAGGATGTTTTCACGATTTCGAAGCAAGCTTTTAAGGACCAGGGTGCGCTTCTGCAGACTCCTTTTCAAGGAAGCGCTCATCACACCGGATTTTTCAAGGCTAGATACCCACCTGTTGATACGACTACCACGTGCTTTCCGTAACCTCAATGTCTACGCTCACCCGAACTCGGAGTAGAAGAATGTTGGAATCGCCGTTGCTGCGACTGGCTGACGTTAGCTGGACACGTTCGATGGATGATTTGGCACTTCTGTGGCCAAGAACGACGACAAAGATTCCACGTGGTACTTTAGAGCAACCAAGTGCAGGCTGGCTTCCAATTCCAAACTGTTTTCCTTCAGCTTCAAACGAGACGACAACGTTGGGTACTCTTCCCGGGTTTCGGCACCATTTACTGTTCACGACAATTTTCAGGGATTACCCACGACTGGAGTGGTTTAATCGACGACGAGATAGTGAACTTAGTCACACCAAATTGATTGCAGAAAAACTTGACTGCTGCCTTCGGATTCGGATACAGACGACAACTTCGCATCCAATTGCTTCTGTGGCTCGATATCTACTAACTACTTTATTGAAACCTTTCATCGCTATTGCCTTCGTGGCGTATGTATGTGGATGTGAACAATATAAAAGGCGGATGTACTAAAACTAATTGTTATAATTCATTGTGGTACGTTTGATTTACATCAAAAATTCGTAATAGGCAAATCAGGGTTAATTACAAAATTTATCATTTTGTTTCGACACACGACATAGGTTATTCATGGATAAACCCTTATTTATCACGTGCTTTTAATATTTACTTTTACTCTTCTACTATTCATTTACTTTAACATATTACAATAAACAACTCTTTTTATAAAGCATACTGACCTACCCTCATGGAGTTCAGGTCTTACCCTTACTTTTTAGGTTTGTTGTAATGAACAGAAACGTCATGAAATAACATTTTATTAAACGTACATACTACATTGGAAACTAGACAAAGATTTTGTGTGAGGTAGATAGTGATATTAGCTCTCTGAATCAAAATGCTTAGGGAACCGGGGATACCTCCTATTCCCCTATTAGCAAGTCAGGGTTTGCCTTAAGTCCGAACAAAATAAACTCGCGCACGTGCTTTTCATTCGTCGTCATTTTGAATATTCAACGTGGAATGTAAACACCATACTAAGTCTTTTTCATAAAAGGCTTCCAGCTATACCTGGATGAATTTTTCACTCCTACGAGCAATACTCCAAAATTTTCAGTGAATTGAAAATGTTTAGATTACTGTTTTGTCATTACTATATGTCGTGACAACTTACCAAAAAAAATCTTATGTCACGTCAACTTTCCAAATTTCTACTAGACAGACCCCATTAGAACATCAACAAGAATTTCCATCATTCGAGGCGATAATCTAATGAAAAATTAGCTTTCTTCAAGTTTCTTATTGAATAAATCAATACAAGGTAAAAGATAGGCTATATGTACTAATACAATTATTCATTTTCTTCTCAGAACGAACTTTCGATAATTGCCATTTACCATTTCCCTAATACCAATGCTAAATCCGTCCACCCAAATGCTACCCAGCGTTTCCCTTCTCTAAGTTTAAACGTTTTCCCATACAACAATCGTCCCCAAACCACTTGAGCGCCCACACAACGAGGAAAACTCTAAAACCCATTCACTCAGCAACTATATATTCATAATTTCTTGAAACTCGGTCTTCGGAGCATGCCGGCTTTCCGAGAAGCTTTTCCACAGATTACACTCAACCCCTTCAGCTGTCATTCGGATCGGTGAAGGCATTTTCGACACCAAAGCAGCAGCCACGCGCCAGGTCTTGTGTGTGTCGTCTTCCGAAGGTTGTGAACGATGCTCTTCTTTAAAGCTCAGCTTTCTGGGAGGGATAACCAACACAAAAAAAAACTTTGATGGCGTTATTTTCATCTCTGGTGGAATTTTGGAATTGAATTTTTTCATATCCTTCTGCCAAAGGATGGTTTCTTTGTTGACGACAACGATGTCGAGGTGGGTGCTGCCTGGTGGACAGTTTAGGTGAATGATTTTTACATTTTTGGTTCTAGAAATACCAACTTCACCTTATGGTCGACAACCGCAAACGATCGAGGAGGATCCTGAGGCCACATGTTGGAACTTGGAAAGAACGAAAAAAAAAAAAGGAAAAAGGGAACCATTCCGACTTCTCCAATGTGGTCCCTGGTTAGTGCGACGAGCACACACACTTTAGTGAGATCGTCAGCAAATAGATAACCGGCTCGTTTCAACGCTTCTTTTTTTTTTGGATGGAAAATTTGCCCGCCATCATCACCGTCGGTTGAGGGGGGTTGAGATCGGGGTTTTTTCCTTTTTCTTTTTTTTCCTAGTGCCGTTTGATGTGGATCTAAGTGGGGGAGAAAAAGCTCGCCGGAAATTGTTTCGGGGTGTTTTCGATGATTCTCCTATTTGCCTTTCTCTCCAACCAGCCGTGCAGCCCGGGCGTGTGTGGTTCATATATTGTTGGGAAGGATTATTCAAAGCATGACAAGGCGGAAAAGGGGGGATACACCGCATCCGTAGAACGGTGAGATTGCCGTGATTGGGAAAGGATATTTTTGAGAGATATTTTCTATTTGCATGGTTTCTATTGTGGGTAGGTTATTGGGAATCAAATTTCCGGGGAAATTTATGAACGCTATCTGCGATGTTAACACGTTTTTGGATTATTCACAAGTTTTGAAGTGTTCAAATCATGAGGTGTGAACTTGAAGCTCATTTTTCAAGGTGACTGATTGGCTGCAATTCATCGATTTGAAAGAGTTAGCATTTCAATCTTATTAATCTTGGGAACAGACGTTAACCCACACATTCCAAATGTGTAAGGACTGTTCATTCAAGTTAATTGACACCTATTTATTAATTGTTTTAGGGTTGAACATTGACGACAAATGGTGAACTGTCTCTCAGCTTGTAAAAACATTTTTTCCTTTGGCAAAACACCTGAAAACCGATTTTTTTAGACATTTCAAACGATGGGTCGGATTAGTTTATCAACTATAGACTGTTCTGAAAAATATAAATACACTTATTTTTCTAAATAAAACAAGAACATACTGTAATTTATAATTCTTTTGGGGTAGGTAAGTTCTCTAACTTTTCCCTTAACACTACTTATAAGCTTCTGCACAATGATGTCTCCTACCATTTTCACTACTCTTGGCCCTTCCTAAATTTTTCAACACTATCCGCTGGTTTCATGCCCAGAAATTCCGATAGGGTGAATCTCTGGGCAGTTTTGTGGATTCTTTTCTTTTGGTACATATACTATATGTTCCTTCTGTACCACTCTAGTGCATGTTTAGAGTAATGCCAGGAAGCACGATCAGGCCAAAAGATTGTAGGCTTATTATGCTATATGATCAGAATTGTCAAATCAAGTATTATGTAGGTTTCATCGTCCATGATAACGCAGCCAAAAGTTGGTTGAATACTGCACGCATTTTAAATTTACGGTTAATAATTGACTAAAATATTTACCTGCACTTAGTAATTCAGAAAAAGCACCAAAAAATGAAAAAAGTGCCACTAAATTATTAAGGCCTGTGCCAACAAATAATGTGTGATCAGCATTAAAAAATTAGAATGAGCAATAAAGATGAGAAAAGATCTTCGGATAATCTAATTGTGACCGGTAAATCTATCAAATAAAGCAACAGCTATTAGTATATGTGCAATTAAATATGGCAGTATTTCGCCAAATTATATAATTTGAGCACTAAACTATTCGCATATGTCTTTTAATTTTGTTGGATTTTCCCATAAAAACAGTAAAATGAGCAATGGATAAATAAATATCCATTGCTCATTTTACTGTTTTTATGGGAAAATCAACAAAATTAAAGACATATGCAAATAGTTAGTGCTCAAATTACATAATTTGGCGGAAATACTGCCATATTTAATTGCACATATACTAATAGCTGTTGCTTTGTTTGACAGATTTACCGGTCACAATTAGATTATCCGAAGATCTTCTCATCTTTTATTGCTCATTCCTAATTTTTTAATGCTGATCACACATTATTTGTTGGCACAGGCCTAATAATTTAATGGCACTTTTTTCATTTTTTATTGCTCAAATCTCTCTTTTAATTGATGATTAATTATGCTGCCGTTAATAATTAGTGTTTTTATAATTATCGGAACAGTAAAGCAGATTTGTTCTGCATAAATGGTTTTTCAAAAAGTTCAAGACGGCAAAAGCGTGAAGTGCACTAAATCTGCAGTGTTCAAGATTGTTAAAAAGTTTGGAGAAACGTGTTCTCTTGAAGATGTACCGAAATCTGGATGCAAAAAGGGTGCATCGGACAAGAAAAAGGTGCTGACTTCTGAACGCCTTTTGAAACCGCATAAACCGTGATTCCGTCTGTGAAATTGCAAAAAAAAATGGACATTAGCGTCGGAACTGTGCAGAACATTAAAAAGCGTAACAATATCAGAACCTACACGAAGCAGAACAGGACGGGTTCACAGAAAGCTTTTTCGAAAATACGGGCATGGAACTTGTTTGACGTTCTTCACCAAAGACCGAACCAGTGCGTTTTGATGGACAACAAGATCAACGTCAAATTGGATATTAGTACACTTCTGAGGCCGCAATTTTTCAACGCTGAGCAGAGGACAAGTGCCAAATGATGTGCGATACATCCGAACTGAAAAGTTTGGTGGGTTTTGGTGTAATAAGCCATTTGCTTCTGTGGCTTGAAGAGTTTTTCATATTACACAACTGGTACAGTCAACGGTTAAAATTTCAGAAAAGAATGCATCAAAAAACAGCTTGAACCCATCTATCGGAAGCAAATATACGCTTCTACTACGTTGGATATGCTCAAAAAGAAAACAAGCCGATTTTTTTCATAAATGCCAAAATCTCCCAAACTGCCCTGAAGTGCGTCCCATCTAAATATACTGGGCCATGATTAAGCGGCATTTTAAGAAAGATGGAAGAGGAGCAAGCTCTGTTGACTGCTTCTAAAAAATGTGGTCTGCGGTACAACAAAAATTTACGGAGAAAGTAGTGCAGCATCTAATGTATGTTGAATTTTGTTTTTAGGGTGACTGTTTTAATCAGTTGTTAGGAAATAGGATTAAAACTCCTACATTTTCAAATTTTTTTCACTTTTAATGATCTAGACATAAACTCTATTTATCGAGCTAATAAGTTGACGAGTAAATCATTAATCCTAGAGGGTTTGAGCTGTTTAGTGGAATACTTGTAACTATAATTTAGAAGAAAAACGTAATCTCCATTTAATTCCAACTACCTCTGCTTATCTTCGACAGATACGCGTATTTCGTCTACAATGTGCAGACTTCTTCAGTGTCTCGTACTAATAACTCAACTCGACCAGTCGAGTTATTAGTACGAGACACTGAAGAAGTCTGCACATTGTAGACGAAATACGCGTATCTGTCGAAGATAAGCAAAGGTAGTTGGAATTAAATTGAGATTACTAATTTTTCTTCTAAATTATAGAATAAATCATGATTGATAACTAATTTATTACTGTCATTTTGAAGATTTGTAACACAAAATCTAGAAAACCATCAGTTGCCTACCTTCTGAAGTTCGCTCAAATTTTGCCTTTGTGTATTTTGCATTTGATTGCGTGTACCAGAGGGAATGTCTTCATCAGCTCCTTTTCACATCTATGCTTCTTTGTTTTTTTTTTCTTCATATGTTGATTATCTGAAATTACTATTTATGTCATGATTCTTCTAGTCATTTGAGGTTGACCTATGCTAAAGATTATATTGTCCATCATCTGGCACTTGCCTTTGCTATGAAAAAATACGTTTCGTATCTCGTACAGTACTCAACAAACATAATGCTTCGCTGCTGAGCGGTAGCTGTGGCATCACTGTTGTTTTTGAGAGAGCCCATGTATCCTCTCTTCTTTGTTAACTGTGGTTATAGCACACCGGTATTGTAACATGAAGACTGCTATTGCTTGCATAAGTTTGTTTTTCAACGCAGCAAAGTCGTCAAAGTCGTTTTGTCTAACATTTCCGTGAGAGTAAATGAAATAAAAAATGCACATTTCATATCTAAAGATCAATGACAAACTAAAAGCTTGGTCGTGTGCGTCTGTCTCATAACCTGCTAGTAGACGAGTTTGTGATCATAGCAATCGACATGCTTTGGTTGATGTTTTCGAGAGCAGATGGGTAAAACGAAGGAGCGGGTTGAGGAAATTGACATTTTTAAGGTTATTCCGAGAGTCGAAGTGACGTTTGTCACTTGGTGAAGTGAGAAGAGTTACCAGCAGTGACGTGACTCTTCTGGGTAAAGCAAATGAAGAGTCATGTCACTACAGGTGACTCTTCTCACTTCACCAAGTGACAAACGTCACTTCGCCTCTCGGAATAACCCTCTTTGTCTTCTTCCACATGCACGGAATCGCACTCATACAATATTGTTAGTTTAGGTACGGTTTGCTGAGCTGAAAAAAACATTTTCATGATCGGAAAGCAATCCGCATGTTTTACATAAGTCCCTGCAATTGGGAACTTTATTCCATGGCTATGAAATTTTCTAAGTCTAATGCTCGATTCTGAAGGTAAGTTTCAATAGATAAGAAGTAAGCAGAGGGATTAACGTCCAAATATTAGTGGTTCTAATTATAGATTACGTACAACTCTACGAAACGTCACAGGAGCTGAGTAAACTGCTTAAGATCTGTCCCGTATCCTCTGTAGCAAACTTATGAATTTGTTTGGAAATAAATATTTTTGTTTGAGAAACAGGTGTCCACTATTTTTTTAAGAATAGTCCTCACGACAACGGTTTCAACGCTTTGATCAAATAGAAGAAAATTGAGAAAAACATTGTTTTCTCCTCATTTCTAGTTACAGGTATTCCACTAAACAGCTCAAACTCTCTAGGATTCAAGACTTAGAAGCCAATGAGAAAGTTGAAAGCAATTTTGAAGTAAGCTAAGGATCACTTAAGATAACAAAAGAAGATGAACAGCATTTTGTTTGACTGATTTTGATACACTAAGGTTTTTTTTTTGCACGGTTTTTTTTCAACTCGGTTTGTTTTAGGCGATAACTCCAAAACGGAACATCTTATCGACCTCATTCGAATCACGTTTTACGTTTTGGGCAAAAAGTAATCATATGGCAGTTTTATAAAAAAATCACAATTTTTGGTGTAAATACTCAAAATTTTAAAAACTGTATTTTGACCATTGCATGGAAAGGTAACGCATACAAACAAAACCGGAGCAATATAATATGTTTAAGCATGTGAATTTTTTAACTCCTTTTAGTCTTATTTTACATGGATCCATACTGAAAGTGGAACGTATACCCCGTGCAAAAAAAAAACCTTTGTGTATTTGAATATGCATTTATTATTATGCAACCTTGGTTTTTTCTCGATTCGATTGGTAACATACCAAATTCTTCTAAATAGAAGACTATATTGAATCTGAACAAAAAGCTTGTCATAACTTTATGAATATGTGATACATATTTTCATTGTATATTCTGTTCATGTTATTTATTCAAAGAAAAAAATAAGGACAACTAAATTAAATTTGGACTATAACCCTATTGCTACACGTATCAAGTTGATGTAATATTTCAAGAAAATTTAAATGTTCGATAATTGAAAATTATACTTGAAAGGTATTTTCAACGAAAAAAAATGATAGAAAAATGAATTTCAGGATAGTCAACTCTGTTAACCCCAGAGTTTTATTAAGAAGGTGCTATTGCATGTATGTGATAGACTCCATGGAAAAATGTCCATGTTTTTGTTCTGCACAAACAACATTAGAAGAAAATAGATCATAGTTTATGTCATGAAAGTTTTACTAAGTTTGATAACAACAGCAATTTGCTAGCGTACAACTAATAACCGATTTAAAAATGTTCACTTCGGTTTACTGCCCCAGAAAGCAAAAAGAAATATCACACGTCGATGATTTCCCTCGAGCCAAAATTCGATTGAAACCAGGGATGCCATATTCACAGACATGTCAGTAAATTTGCAGACTTTTCATTTTTGTTGCAGACTTTTCCAACGATACAGACATTTAGCAGACATTTTATTTAAGTTGCAGACTTTTACAGACATTTGAAATTTCTGAAGTTCGGATTTAAAACGTACAAGGATCTGAACAGTATTGTAGATACGGTAAGAAGCTTTGTTGAAATATATTTTTAAATATCATAGATATCATTTAAAGTAAATCCTTGAAGAAACGAAAGCGGTGATAATATGGAGTCCCTACTTATGGTAGTGTTCAATCCCATGTGAAAAATTATTGTCAAAGCGTTGGTTATATTGGTCTTTGCCACTAAGTCACAACGAAAATCAAGGTTCACAACAATTCATATTTGAGAAACTTACCGTAAAAAGGGGTTGCTGAGTATTTGCTCTAAAGCCCAGTCGGTTGCCACTCGGGGGACAGAACAACAGTAAAAGTTCTGAGCTATTGAAATAAATCTTAAAACTCTGAATTTTCCAAAGTACTACTAAATGCATCATTTCAGTATATTTGTACTAGGGATTAAGAAATATATCCCTGAATTAGTCCTAGATTCCTAGAAGTATAGAAAGAAAAGACCCACAATTTAGGGTACATCATGGAAAGTTTAGAAGACGACTTCCCAGAGCTTCGGGAAGACAATTCCCAATGAAGAGACTTCCTCAAAACAAAAAACTTCCCGGATGGTCAGGTAGAACCTTCTCAGAAGTATTGGAAGCAAGCAGTCCAAGCAAGAAGAACCTTCAAAAATTCCGGACCGAACATTATTGAAGTTCAAGATCATACTTACCAGAATTTCAGGGCAGAACTTCCCCAAGAACCAGGAAAGGACTTATCAGAGCATCAGGACGAAGTGGAGGGAAGAGGACTTCTTTGAAGTTAGGAAATTTTCAGAGATTTTGGAGTTCATCCCAGAAATTCAAGATTGAACTACTAAGAAGTTCAGAAAAAAAACTTCCCCAAATTTTAGACGGGAACTAACCAGGAATGGCACTACCAGGAAGCACATTTAATTTCTCAAAATATCAGGAAAAAATTCCTTAGGATCTAGGCAGGAGAACATTCCAAAGTTCAGAATAGATTTCTCAAAATTCTTTAGAGAGAACAGAATTAATCTTTCCAGGAGCATTGAGGGTAATTCTTTCTAATTTGAGCAAGAATTTTCCAATAGTTTCGAAACAAACTTTCTCAGAGTTATGGAGAAAACTTCCCAAAAGTTTAAAAGTCCAGGAAGAAACTTCAAGAACAAATTTAAGAGAATTTTCCTAGAAGTTTTGGAGACGGCTTTGCAAAGTTTCAATTAAAGTTTCCTCGCAGTTTAGAATGAGACCAATCAGAAGTTTGGAAAGAATAAGCTCAAGAAAAAACTCCCCCGAATTCCAGAAAGAAACTTACCAGAGAGGGCACTACCTGTAGAATCAAGAAGGGTTTTTTTTTCAAAAATTCAGTAAAGAAATCCTCAGAAGTATACACAAGAGGACTTCTCAGAAGTTCCTAAGATACCAAAAGTTTAGTTGTAACTATCCAGAAGTGCTAAAGAGCGTCCCTAAAGTTTCGAATCGAACATTCCAGCATTTCAGAATGAGGACTTCTCGAAGTTCAGAAAATCCCATATGTACAGGTAGATACTTTTGATAAAATCAGAAAGAAACTTTCCAGAAGTATAGGGGGAGCTTTCTAGTAGTTCAAGCAGGAACTTTTCAGAAATTCAGGAACAAACTTCCCCGAAGTTCAGGAGAATACTCCCCTTAGATTCAGAAGAGAACATCTCGGAGGTTCAGAAAAGAACTTCCCTTAAGTTCAGGAAGAGACTTCTTACAACTTTAAGAAGCATTTCCAAGAAATTTTGGAAAGTACTTTCCCAAAGTTTTGCGGAAATTTTCCTCGTAGTTCAGGATGGGACTAATCAGAAGTTTAGAAAGTAACTGTGTTCAGGAAAAAACTTACCAAATGTTTCTGGAGGGTAAGGTTGGGTTCTTAAATGTGAATTTCGAAGAAAATAAGTGACTACCAGGACTGTCATGAGCAATTTTTTCTGAAGTTCAGGAGGAAACATACAATCTAAGAAAAAGATTCACAAACGTTTACATAATCACACATATAGCGAAAATGGCATAACTCGCTCTCTTATTACGTCTTCTCGTTGAAAGAAGTCTAATTTTGTAAAAAAAAATTACAGACTTTTATAGACATTCCCAGACATTTCAAATTTTTATCACAGATATTTGAAATAAATATCTGGCATCCCTGATTGAAACGTA
>JASCZW010010520.1:0-36296 GCA_034211315.2 Aedes japonicus | reverse complement strand
TAGATAGAGAGAATTTTAGGCAACATTTACGCCAAATAGATTCTGCAGAGCACCAGAACTGACCGCCTAATTTGCAAAATCTTTGCTGTTAAAATACGTGTCGGGTTGAGCAAACGTAAGTACTTAGCTGTTTTAAAGTTTGCGATACAAATGCACGGGGTAAAGTTGTTTTCCACTTGAAAGAAAGTTATGGATCACCGTACAAAAATAATTCCGAATATTTCACGTCCAACGAAAGTTGACGGAGCTTTATCGATTAAGGTTGCATTACGTGACATGTTATACTTCCAGAATATTGGAGTTCTATGAAGTGGAAGAACGGATGTCGGCAAAGACGGCAATTATGGATGAAGAAGTGGTCAACTGCACACTGCCTGTTTCCGCCGGAGTAGACTCTGGAGTAGTTCTCGCTTTACAACCAGTGCTCAATACTGAAGCAGGATGATTCCCTCTTTCCAAATATGCTATGCCGTTGATGTTGGTAGCGAAACGATCAAAGCGTGTGATCAATCCAAATCTGATCGGACACCTTTTGCCACGCGAGATCAATGACCTGGTTGAAGGAAACTGAACAACGCACTAAGGAGATGTATAGTGCACTCTATAGTGAGGTTGAGAAGATCACAAATCGACCTATCGCTATGGATTACAAGGTACATATGTCTTTAAAAAAATCATTACATTACAAAACATTACAGCAACAATATATATTTTTTACATTTTATCAATAGGCAGACGGTAAAGTCCAGAAAGAAGGTCAACGCAATTCTATGCGTTATGTTTGGACGGCAAAGCGCTATACGTTATCGTGGACAACCGTAATACCCACGGTTGTCCTTTGTGTGTTCCTTATGCCAATCTTAAATTTGGGCCTGTCTTCTTCCATTCCCGCTTGAATGTAGAATAGTGGCTGATTCGAGTTGTGGCACAGAAAAAGGTCGGTCAACATGGAGATAAACACTTAGCTCAGTCGAATCCTCTTGTGAAAGCCCAAGCTCGAGAGATTGCTGATGCCTCAGAAGAAGTATTCAAAATTAATATCAAGCGTCCGAAGCTGGTAGGAAGCGGCAGTAGCTACAATGGTAACATGGCTCGCCGTCTATTGAGTGATCCAGGCCCCTTTTTCCAAACTCTGGGAATCGGTAGAGAAGTTGTGGAGAATATTAGCCGTTTGGCACTGCCGTCAAATAATTTGGACGCCGAAAAGGTTGAAGATCTCTACAACGACATCGAGAAGCTTGTGACTAAGGCATTCGATTTTGTGACACGTTTTCCTCCTTATGTTTACAGATACCTATTGGCTATTTTCCGGAATTTATTGCCGATTAGTAAGTATACAAATTTGTGATTTGAGCTGGATGAAATTTAATAATTTACAAGTGCCATTCTATAAATATGTATGGTAATGCATTAGTTTTAATTAAATACAGCCATACTTGCTAAGTTTCATATGCGAGCAATCAGCAGAACGTTGTCACAAACGTTATAAGTATGCCAGGCCTTATCTTGCGCGTAAAACATCACCAGAGGACAATTTCGAAACGCCGAAGTGTCAAGAAAAGCATGAAGTTTTTCTTCGCCGAGATTGCGATACCGATGAATCCGAAAATGCTGCGGAGTCTGAGTCCGAAGTCAGTGATGCCAGTATTTGCTGAATCCAAACAATACACTTTTTTGAACAGGTCCGAAACGGCCCAATGCTGTTTTTTTTTTTGGTTATTTCACATAACAACTAGTAACTTTCCAAATGGTGCACCATTCGATTTACCAGACTTCACATAGGTGATTGTAAGTAATAATGGTTAAAACTGAAAAACTCATATATAGTGTTAAATGGGGCAAACTGAAATATTTATGTGGTAAACATTGAAAAACTAACCAACCAGCACCATTCGATTTCTCAGATTTTTTCACAAAGTCACACCCTTTTTATGACAATAAAATTTAGTGGCGATTGTAGTTAAAGGGGATATTTTTTTAAATGCCTACTTAGATTGAAGCGGGGGAAAATGAACTAATTCTCGACCTCGACACTGCACAAAACTAGCATCATTAAATTTCCCAGACTTTCTCACGTAAGTTACGCTCCTTTTCTAGCATAAAATGTAGCGGCGATTGTAGTTACACAGATAATACCTGCAAAACACATTGATGTAGGGTGAAATAGGGTGAAATGAGCCACTTACCATGATTTGCACAGGATGAAAGTAGCGCCAATCGATTGATTTGCATTTTTTTCTATAGAAAAGCAGCAAGTTCATGCTATCAATACCAGCAGCTTTTAAATAAATCCGATTACAGCCTCGATTATGGCCACTGTGCGATGATTTACAAGAAGACTCCACAAACCCTTGTCCAGTCCAGAGATGGCATTTTGCACTAATGTTACGCCGACGCGTGAGATTTATACCTTCACAGAGGATACAACCATAGCTCACCGCAGATAAAGTAAAGCTCTCTTTTATTCGGTGGTAAATAGACAGAGTGAAAGCAACAGTGAAAGTGTGCCTCTGTAATGAGATGGCTTAGAGTGAGTGAATCACTGTCTTTTTTAAACGACTGCTCTCGTGTGCTCTCAATTGTCTTCGCCCAGGTGCTCTCGCCTGCGTACACCCAGCCAGTTTCTAAACTCTAGTTTTGAGTCGTTTTTGAATCTACCACCAGATGGATGACTCATACCAGATAGATGCTTTTGATTTGTCGACTTGTCAATCCCAGTGACGATTTACTCAAATCTGAGTGACTCCACGTTTGACGACAGTGAGTCGAAAACGACCCAAAACCGAGCCAAAAAGACTGTCATGATCGGTCGTAGTGAAACGTCATCGAGTTGTAGAAAATCAAGCTAAACAATGCACTAGGTCCAGGTGTCATTGAGAGACACTTTGTCGACTTTCTCCTGCGTTCCTATGGCTATGTAAAAACATGTTCAAGTATTTTCAACATACAGTATGGTAGCATAAAGTGATAAAGGATCCAATAAGCCATGAAAACCTCAGTAATCGTTTAAGAGACATGCTTATTAACCAAAGAGAAAGTCGACGAAGAGAATTTCTCAATGTTTCTTAGGACCTAATGCATTGTTCAGCTTGAAATGTCCGAAAAAGGAAACGGGAAGAAACATTCTTCTTTCATCCTTTGTCTCCTGGTTGTCGAAGCTATTTTGCAATGACTGCTGTATATTAGCAGAAAAGTCACACCAGTGTGAGCTCACTGGGTTGCACGCGTCAGGGAATTTATCTGCATTCGCTTCTGTGAATTTGAGAGCTCTTCTTCTCACTCTAGAACGATCGAAAAACAACCTTTTTTCCACTCACATGCGCTACCCGCATGTAAACACGGTGTTGAATATAAACAAGAGAGAATAACTCTCGTTGAGGTAGGAAGAGTGTGTGGAAAAATTAAAATCTCTCTTTACCTCACCGAGGATATGGACATCTCTGGTCCAGTCAACAAATCCTTCGACTGCCTTAGGCTTAGGCCTTAGACCCCTCCCCTCAAACAATCCCAGTCATATAGTTATTATAGAACTGTGGAAATTTTTAGCATAAATGATGATTTATAAAAAATGTTAAGATACAACATGTGGAAATTTCACGGCCTTACTGAAGCTTGATTCAATTAACAAATTTATTAAATTTTAAGACTCAAATTAACTGTCACTTGACCATGCAAAAAGCGACAACAGTAAGTTATAACGAGAACATAATATGCATAGGTACTAAATATATCTGACATCCATTGGATTGTTTCTAAAAAAAAAAATATTGGATATGTATATCTAAATAGCCCTGGAAAAGCTAAAAACAGAATAGATCAAGGAGGCAACCCAGGCGTAGTGGTTAACATTCATACCTCTTACGCCAAAGTCACGAGTTCGAATCTCACCTCCGGACAAGTAACGAAAATACCCAAAAGGCATTTGAGTAACTACGACGGGAGATGAACCAGCCCAGGGCTGGAAATCTAAAAATCATGGGAAATAAGGAATGGATCATAACAAAGATAAAATTTCAATAAGCGATATTATTTTATAAGACATGCTGTTAAAAAATGTCTTGATACTGCTCTGGTTACATTTCAAAGATAACAATTGGAATTATCGAAGAGCCAGGTTTGATGATTTTGTGAAATAAATGGCTGATCTAATCATAGTACCACTAAACAAAATGTATAAATATAATCCTATACTACTTACAAGTGAAAGGCCTGTCTTTAGTGAATATACTGGCTGGAGTTCATAAGTTCAATTTACAATTTTAATGTAAATGTTATTCTGAAATGATGAAAAACAAATTGAGCTTTTGGTGCTTGTCACGTTGCGCCAGGCTCTTGAAATAAATAGTTTTGGAATGCAAAGATTAGTCCAAAGCGTGCTGGAATTATCAATTAAATGCGAATGGAAAATGATATGATATAATTTGCCGGTATGGAAATAAAATATGATTTATAGGTACACGATCTTCATTTGCACCCTCTCACTTCGTTAATGTCAAAATGACAACATTGCCCAGGCTACGCCAACCAGCGTCTCCACGTTTCAGCTGGCAGTCTTTGGTGATAAAGGCTGTTTCGATCAAAATTTGGTCGACTTAAACTTGACGCATTTTCTTTCATTGTGCATTACAAACTTTTGCATACCCCTTATTTTGAAGATGTGTGCGAGTAGCATCATGCCTCTATTTTGATTTTGAGATTCGCACTACAGTTATCAAAATGTCGTCGAAGGGAGAGAAGCAACGCATCAAAATTTTGCACGTGCATGGCGAAAATCCAAACTACTCTCACGCCAAGTTGGTGAAATTGTTGAATGTGGCTAAATCAACTGTTACCAATGTATAAAAAGTGTTCGGTGAACGTTTGTCAACAGCCATGAAAGCTGGTTCGGGGGGGAAATCGAAAGCCGGAGGCCAATGCGACGACAAAAAGAGTTGCCCGCTGTTCGAGCGGAACCCCAACCTCTCCGTCAGAGATGTCGCAAAGAAGCTGGGAGTGGCGCCTTCAATCGTTGATAGAGCTAAAAAAACGAGCTGGACTGTCGACTTACAAGAAAGTAGTGACTCCAAATCGCGACGATAAACAAAACACGTCGGCCAAAGCACGATCGCGAAAGTTGTACACGACGATGCTGACGAAGTTTGATTGCGTGGTACAAGACGATGAAACTTACGTCAAAGCAGACTTTAAACAGCTTCCTGCACAAGAATTTTATACGGCAACCGGACGGGGAATGGTGGCAGATATTTTCAAGCACATTAAACTGTCAAAGTTCGCAAAGAAACATCTGGTGTGGCAGGCATTTCGTACCTGTGGCTTGAAGAGCAGCGTTTACATTGCGACTGGAACCGTCAACCAGGAAATTTATCTGAGCGAGTGCCTACAAAAACGTCTACTGCCTTTCCTGAAGCGACACAATTGTTCCGTTTTATTTTGGCCGGATTTGACATCTTGCCATTACGGAAAAAAGGCAATGAAGTAGTATGCTGCCAGCACCGTTCAAGTGGTGCCCAAGGACAAGAACCCTCCCAGCACGCCAGAGCTCCGCCCAATCGAACAATATTGGGCCATCGTCAAGCGGAACCTTAAGAAGACGCAAACAGCGTTGTGAGCGAGAAGCAGTTCAAGGCAAACTGGCGTTCTGCGGCGAATATAGTGGACAAGAGTACTGTACAAAATCTTATGGCAGGTGTTAAACGAAAGACCTTGCAATTTGCATTCGGTAAAAAGGAAGCTTAGCTGAATATTTCTCCTATATTCTGTATTAACTGAACTTGATAAGTGTATGATGTATGATGTATGATATGTTCTACCACCCATTGTAGCACGGAAACTAAGTCCGACAGCAGTGAGCTCTCCTCGCTGTTAGACTTGATCAAGCTTTAATAACCACTGATTATCCTAATCATGCCATTGTATGAAGAGGCCAAAAAGGGGTTGGGTAGATCGATAGGCAACATCACTTATACGTATCCACAGGAATATAAAGAATCTCCTTCCAACAACAAGATTGGACAATTGGTCAAAGAGCAAGCTATCTAACATGAGGATGCCCCAATGGGCGGGGGAGAAGAGCCCGCCCTCTATTCACAAACTGTTAACAATGGGGAGTTGGCATTCCCACTCTCCCCATCCAGAGTGCTTCAATCGGGTGCCCTGATGGTCCCTCCCATTCCCATGAGATATTTATATAATAGTGTATGTATTTATGTTAATGAAAAATACTGTAATCACACGGTATCTATTATTTATGATCTCCCTTTGGTGGATCCTGAAATGTAAGAAATGTTGTAAAGTTTTAAAGTGTAGAGCTCTGCGGTTTCGCGCTTAAGCACGTTTTTGTTTGTTTTCAGCGATAGCAGCAATTTCCCAAAATCTTGATTTGAGGTATCCTAAAAAGTTTGTTAAATTATACAAAAATAACATATACATTTTGAATTTACTGTTGCCATGGTCACTATTTGCTGCTTGATGTTGATTTTATAACAGCAATACGCTTTTATTTTTGCTGGTCTAATAATTATTGCTCCTGTGTAAGGGAGTTAAAGACAAATGGAAAACAACAAACAACAACAACAAAAACAACAAGAAATTATTAAATCATCTAAGAAGTAAAACCAATAAAACAATTTCATCAAATATAATGATATTGTGAGTTATGATACAGACACATCAGACACTATCCGAATGGCAAACAGCTCAGATTTGGAAAAAGGTCCATTTGCAAACAAATTTAAAAATACAGTAGGTAATAAGTGCAAAAGCCTACCATAGATTCCGTCGCAGCTTCTTTTGTGTAACTAGATACTTCTAGATCATAATGATGATTGGACATATAAGATATAATAATTAAAAGTACATATAACCTATTAGCAGAAATTATTAAAAAAAAAAAATATGTTAAAATATAAATCCCAAAAACACCAGTAATGATAAAAATGATAATGATGGTGATAAAGAAGATTGATAATGGCTATGAATAAACCATGTCCTTTATGATAATATATAGTCGAGGGACATTATAATATGAACCGAAAATTACATCTGTGCCGACTGCTGTTTTGTTGCAATTGTAGACAAACTTCCGCATCCATTATGAACCAGAAAATTGAGACAGTGTATGACTGCCATGAGAAAAAAAAATTAATTTTAAATGTTAAATTATTTTTTAATACCTGATACCTGGTAGACCTGAAAGATATGATAATGGAAAACTATGACATGATTCACCGGTCGCACCCCCTCACTTCGCTATTGTCAGATTGACAACATTGCCCAGGCTACGCCAACCAGCGTCTCCATGTTTCAGCTGGCAGTCTTTTGTGATCATATGACTCGTGGAGGCGTGAGGTAGGAACTTGTGAGGACCAGAGGTCGGTCGCACCCTCCTGCCAAGTTGTCAACTCACCATTTGAAGCCCTGTATTAACTGAACTTGATAAAGGGAAAAACTGACTTATAAATAAAAACTCTGATCGACTCTCACACATTACTGTTTGACCAAATTTTTGATCGGAACACCCTTTAATATGACTTGTGGAGGCGTAAGGTAGGAGCTTGTGAGGACCAGAGATATGTCGCACCCTCCTTCCTGGTCGTCAACTCACCAATTGAAGACTTCGAAAATTGAATTCGGCCGATTGTATCAAACTAAATCGTTAAACATTGGTTCACCAATCTGCTGTAATGAAGCAAAAAGCATGAAATTGATGATACTGTTGAAAATTTAAAGCAGATGAGTATTGAAATTGCAAGTTGGGACCTGTAATGTGAAGTTGATAGTTATCTGGTATAAATTACCATTGTTAACGGTGATAATAGTCAAAAGATCAGATTGTGGCACGAACAATGTTGTTTAATATACCATATATACAATTTCGTATTTATATTTGTTTACTTCCAAGAGAGCATAAATTATCAATCATACCTTGATTTATTCAAACAAACATTACACTTTCGTTTAAAGATTCAATGAACACTTTCAGATCCTTTTGTTCAATCGTAATGTGATATAAATCCCAGATTCCCCCTTTGGACCAAAAACAACAACAATAACCCCGCCATGCCTCCGATGTCAAAGCCCCTGATCTCTCGAAGGAAAACTTTTTAACCATCGAAACACTGCATAAAATGGATAATACCATCATAAAACCGCACCTTTGGCCCAGTTTTCCGCAGCTGTCAGCGACGGCGAAGCACTGTGAATGAGTGCAAACCACACTGGGAAAACCCCAAGTTATCTTGGCTTGCCCGGGGCCCAGGCTGCTCGACCGAATCAACCGACTGTGGAGACAACCGTGATACTTTCGGTAAGCTCCACTTGCCCCGAATTGCTTTTGCCACTCTCTACGGGTTTCAGGATCAGATTTTCTTCAAATGGTAGGGGAAAAGGGTGATTCGTGTCACTTTCAGCGAAGATGAGCTGCTGTACGCGACTTTAAGCGTGAAATGCCGTACCTCTGCGGGAGATTAATTTACGATTCCCCTCTTCCGCTAGTGATTAGGACGAAAGCCACTGATTTCTAATTAATAAAGTTTGATTAAATGGGTAGCAAGTTTTCATAACGGCGGCAACAGATGATGCTGTGCTTTGCAAAGTTTCGCTTCTGATGATAACAATCAATCAAACCGTTTACCTTCCAGGATCCTGCAAGAGAGACGAAATTAATCTTCATCTTTCCGTCCTTCTTCCACAGGCCTCAACGTCGGAGCTTCTGAAATGTCTTGGTATGTTCCTGCACGACCGGTGCCGAAAGTTGCGGGATTTCCAAGCAGGTGATGCCGTGATGTGGCTGCGGGCAGTCGATCGGAGTCTTCTGCTTCAAGGATGGCAGGTGAGTGTGAATTAGCCTTTCGCAAGGAGGTATAGAAATAGCCGTGCCACCCCGTGGCTCCTTCCAAACTTCGATTAGCCTAATCAACGAAACACATCACATAGTGAACGGTAAACTATAATGCTCCAGGTGAGAGTGAGGTCACATCACAAGTGCGGTTGCGCTTTCCCAAGGGAGATAATTGGCCTTCACCTTTCACCTGAATGGTTGAATGCCATCCTCGTGGCGATATAATTGTTCAGCGGCTGATGATGACCGTGATGATGCTAACGATGACGACGTAGGGTACTATTATGAAAGGAATTTGCATCTCGCATTCAGTTTTTTCGGAATGGAAGTTGATGGAATTTTATTCAGGCCATCGAATAATTTTATTACCAAGGATAAGGATCCAAACAGGGGCATTGATTCAAGGATAGATTCCCCAGTGGCTAGTTGACATGTTTTTTATGAGTCCGTTAGCCACTACAAGACTATAAACAATTTGTTTTCCAGTGAATACACCGCCATTTAGGGAGTTGAAAATGGAAAAGTGTAATGTAATACAGTAATTAATTGTTAAAGACTTCAATTGTTGTTTTGACTACACCCAAAAGCTGAGAAGGTGGCAAAAAATGCACCTCGCAAATTTAGCAATTTTTCCAATCATATCTTGAAAAAACCGCATGATTCGGAAAAGGCAATTTTGCCCATCTTGATCCACAGAGAGTTTTATGAAATAAAGGGCGAACACGAAATTATTGCAACACCGAAAATGTCATGCCAATTTTCTTATAATGTTTAGAATCAAACCAAAATTTTAGGGTAGTTTTAAACATATATTTACTTCAAAAATCAAAAGAAAAGTTAATCGATGGAGCCTTGAGTGTAAAATTGAACGCATTTTCGCTTGATGCCCTCTATCAAAGTCTTTACAGTGTCATCCGGTACCAGTTTCTCAGTTTTTTTTTCCATTTTCTTAACAAGTCCTTCTCGTCTTTGACTGTCTTCTTGCTCTTCCGGAGTTCCCGCTTCATCATTGCCCAGTACTACTCCACCGGGCGCAGCTCCGGACAGTTTGGCGGATTCATGTCCTTTGGAACAAAATGGACAGAATTGGCCTCATACCACTCCTGGACACTTTTAGAATAGTGGCATGATGCCAAATCTGGCCAAAATAGCGGAGCTTCGTCGTGCTGCTGCAAGAACGGCAAAAGGCGCTTCTCGAGGCACTCAGATTTGTAGATCTCGCCATTTACTGTGCCCTTTGTCACGAAAGGCTCACTCCTCAGTCCGCTAGAGCAGGTGGCCTGCCAAATGAGATATTTGGAGGTGAACTTCGACATTTTCTTCTTCTTAAATTTGTCGTCCACATAGAACTTGCTCTTGCCGGTGAAAAACTCCAACCCCGGAATTTGCTTAAAATCGGCTTTTATATACGTTTCGTCGTCCATCACACAGCAGCCATATTTTTTCAGCATCTTCTCGTAGAGATTCCGTGCCCGAGTTGTAGCCGTCGATTGTTGCCGCTCATCGCGGTTTGGGAAGTTCTGTACCTTGTATGTATGTAGTCCAGCTCTCTTCTTTGCATTCTGGACGTAGCTCTGCGACATGCCGATCTTTTTAGCCAAATCACGGCTTGAGACGTTGGGATTTGCTTTAATCAACCACTTCACCTTTCCCTCCGTCTTTTTGTTCTCCGGTCCCGGTTTTCTTCCAGCTCCTTTGCCGTGGTCCAACGTCAACCGCTCCTGGAACCGCTTCAACACTCTGGAGACGGTTGAATGGTGAATGTTCAACATTTTTCCCAACTGCCGGTGCGACAGGTCAGGAAATTCCAGGTGTTTGGAAAGAATTAGTTCTCTCGACTCGCGTTGGTTCACCTCCATTTTCGTTGAATCGAAAAACACGACTTCGAGTTTGACAGCATGTAAACAATACACATCAATGAGAAAGTGTGCAAAATTTGGTTGATTTTTACCCAATGGTAAAAAAGTTATGCCCTGTTGAGTGTGTCGCAATAATTTCGTGTTCGCCCTTTAAACGAAGCCATGCAAGGGTTAGTTGCACACAGATTTCTCGAAAATAAATTCATCGCTGTACCGCTTAGCGCACCAGCAATCGAAGTAACTATAGGATCTTTATTGAATAATCTTCTACTGAATAAATCCTGGCTGAGTGGCTATAGCAGGGAGCCGCAATGCTATCGGCCGCGGTTCCAATCTCGAAGATGATTCAAGATTTGTTTTTACTAATATCATTGGACCATCATCGGATTCCAATCTCAAACTCATCATCTTACACCTCACCCACACGTTGAACTTTTCGAAGCAAATTGTTTATTTGCATTTTTACCCGCAGCCAATGTTGCATTTATTCTCCAAGTCACGACCCATACCGAAAAATGAAACCAAATCAGAGGAAATCGCAATTGTATAATTGTATTACTTTTTTTCTATTTTGGGTGTAATATCCGATGTCACTGATGGTATCGTCAAAAAGTTTTCGGCACTTGAAACATCTGGCATTACTACACTTAGAGCATTTGGTATTTCTTCAGCTGTTGCCATCTTTGAAGTTCCTGCAATAAAATGTTCCTCGGATGAGATATGACTTGCTCGTTAGTCAAATTCTAAACGACAGGATTTGCAAGTGCGAAAACTGAGTTCAACATTTACACTTTCACACAACCAGTAGTGTGCAACCAATCGATGGTACTTATATGTACATTCCGCAGCTGTTTCGAACACTTTACAAACGGTCCACAAAATGTTATAGTAACTTACTTTACTTTAAATGGCATTACGTCCGGATGGCCATAGGTTCACTAATCTCCTCCATGTTACCCGCTGCAGATCTCCAGTTTGCTGGACCACCCATACTTGCAAGGATCTGCTTAATTTGGTCCTGTCAGCGTTGAGTGCCTTTACGTCTTGTCTCAGCCGGAAGTGCGGCGAACATAATTTTGGTCGGATTGTTTCCGGCATCCTGATGACATGCCTGGCCCATCGCGTCATGCCTGCCTTTACCACCCCTAGATGCTGGGATCACCGTATAGTTGCGCTACTCCATCTTCATATACTCCTCCATATATATTCCGTAACACGCGTCGTCCTCCATATACAGTCCGTACACGTCTAGCACACGCGAGTTCTCTTCGAGCACCGTCCACGTCTCATATGCCCGAATACAACTGCTCTAACCAACGATTTGTATATCGTGCACTTTATACGGGGTTGAAGTTTTCCAGAACATATATTCTTGCGTAGTAGGGGCGTAGTCGTAGTAGGCACGTCTTCCATTGATGATGGGTCTCCGAATTTTGTGGCACACATTCTTGTCCGCTGTCACAAAGGAGCCGAGGTATATAAATTAAATCTTTAAGGATCTTCGGAGTGTTTTTAAAAAACACTAGCTACTCTTCGCTACGGTCTACAATCGAATGAATAACATTTTATTACCTGTACAAAATGCATCAGAGCTTGAACGACCAAAAGTGCTTAATCGTAAGATTTGGAAATTCTTATGTACTAACTACCTATCGCAGTTGTTACCGGGTGTCGGGTTTCTGTCGGTGCTGTCGTCGTCGTCTTGCTGAGTCCACGTGTTTCTGATGATGGTGCTATCATGGAAATTCGCAGGTTGCGAATGACTGTAACACGCTGCTGCTTCTGTTGTTGCTGTTGTTGTTGTTGTTCTTGCTGCTGCTGGTACTGCTGACGCCAACGTTGCTTCCTTTCGTAGAATAGCCAGTCTGTGTTCTATGCCTTGGGTTGATGTCGTAGGGTGGTTCCTAACTTATATATTCCTCGACAACGTCGAATGCATCGATCGGGACACAGCTACCAAAACGGCTTCTGTCGCGCCGTCAGAGCCATCTGCCAGCATGTACCTTGTTTTGGAGGCGTTCACTTGAAGCCCAATTCGTACTGTTTTGCGTTTCAGTCGAGTGTATTGGTCTGCCACTGTCGAAGTGTTCTTCCGACAATATCCATTTCACCCGCGGAGCATACGAGCTGACAGGATTTCCTGCCCTGTATTTTTAGACCCTCTCTCAATACAACCACTTTCAACTCAATGTTGAACAACAAATAAGAAAGACATCGTCTTGCCTTATTCCCCTCCTGCATTCGAATGACTTTGACAGGGCGCCTGATATTCGAACACTACTTCACTCCATTCATCGTAGCCTGGATCAGTTTTATAAGCTTCACTGGGAAGCCGTTCACGTGAATGCATCTCTGAAGTTAATGAATAGATTATGGATAACCTGACACTCACGACATATCTAGAGAATTTGTCGCAACGTTAAGGTGTGGCCGGTTGTTGATCAGCCGCCCATAAATCTAGCCTGGTAGTTACCGACAAATTTATTTGCTAACGGCGATTGTTTACGAAACAGAGTTTGCATGAAAGAATTAGTATTGTTGATTCTGTGTAATTTCATTGTCCAACTTATCGCCCTTCTTTAGATTGAACAAATCACTCCATCCTTTCATTCCTCTGGTAGTTGTTCGCTATCCCAAATCTTTTTTAGTAGTGTTATCCGCACAGGACCAGCAATTGAGCAGCATGCCGCAATGGGAGGCCGTATGCCCCATCTGCTGGCAATTTTGGCAGATCATTACCCGGTGTACAAACAACCACACAGGTAGCCGAAGTTTTCCCCAATTCTATGGTTGCAGAGCCAGAAAAGGTCTCCTACAATCTCCACATCACGAGCTGGAACATGAATTCGATATTCCAGTGTAAAATACTGGTTAGAGACGACAACATGGAGTTTATTAAATTTTACTTTCGTGATCTCTGTCACGGCTGAGAATCGCTTCATCAAATTAGTAGTTATTTGGTACACATTCAGAGGTTTAATTTTGGGCTGAAAGTAGACAACCCATGGACTGACCGAGTCCATTGGATATGATCGCGGTTGGAATTTTATTTGTGCCTCCCCATCATCAGGTGGCAAAGATACTTTTTCAGCCAAACCGTCCATGTCGAAACAACATCTTCAACATGCACGATTTGCTTTACTCGTAGGAGCGTTGAACGCCCCCAACAATTTAAATCACACACAAACACAAAATACGAACACACACAAATTAAAGCTAAACTCTAGTTGTATGAGAGACAGGGGAAAAAAAACTTAACTAATATTTCTTCTCTGTTGTTGCTGCTGCTGCTAACGCACCGTATGCGTGAACGTTGCACTTCTATGCGGGCAGCGGAGAGCGGTGCGCTGCGTGGGTGTACGGGTGAATCCGATCGCCTTCGGGTGCACTCGCTCAACGATGTCGGATGACCGTTGGCGATGTATTAGTGTATTGCTGGTTAGCCTCACCGCGCGTAGATGAAGCGAAAATAAGCGGGTTGATAATTCGCCAGCAAGCACTGCTTGATTTTCCTATTTCACTGGAACACCACACTACCTTCTTAGAATAAAAAAAACTCACTTTCACTCTATTCACTGGAGTGAATAGAATTTGAGAAAAAACTAATAATTTTCAAGAATCGCACTCGAATAAATCTTCCAAAATAACAGAGCGCTGGATCGACCGAACTTTCTTCTTGCGCTGAACGAAGTGAAAAAAAATCTATCCCAAATCTTAACAATCACTTCTTTCATCAATTTTCAAACTTTATGAGTTCCGGAGCAAGACCGTCTTTATCAGCTGCTTTACCAGTTGTTGGCTCTTACATGGCCTGCTTAACGTCATTCGTAGTTGCAGCTGGTACTTCCTCCTCGTTTGCTACAACTGGGATGTCTTCAGTTTCGGCTGCTTGTTAATTTGCGCCATTCAAATGTTCCTTGAACTGCTGCGTCCATCTTTCGATCGCATCACAATCATCCGTCAAAAGGCTACCATCGCTGATTCTACAAATATCGGCACACGGTACCAAATCAGGATTAGTTGTGTTGACGCACAACACGACCATTTCGATGCTCCGATATTGACCGCTGAAATATCGCTAATAAAAAGCTGATATTTCAGCATGATCAATATCGGGGGAAAAAGGAAATACTCATGTTGGTGCGTCAACTTTGACGCCAGCTATAGTCTAAACCACTTGATGGAAACTCTTCAAATTTCGTCCACATTATTTTCGATGTTGTTTTAAGCTATGGCTATATGCTACCTAAACTTTTCACAGAAATACGGATTTTTGAAATTGGTATATCCAAAAACGACTTTTTTCACATAGATATGAAAATTTCTAATTTCTAAATCTTATCAACATTAAATTTTAGTCACATAAGGTCTCTACATTGATTATGGTGTTTTTAATTTTTTAGCAAAAACTCTTGATAATTGACAGAGTTACAGAAGGTTGAACATGACGTTGTTTTGGAAACTGAATTTTGCTCGCCTTTTTTTGCAACTGAGTGTAATTTCTGGGAATATTGGCACAAAAAGGGCCGAACAAGAACCAAATTAAAACAAACAAATTCGATAAATTAATCATAATTTTAAGGAAAATTTATCGAATTAAATAAGATTATCTAAAAGAATGCCGAAATTGGTCTCTGATCTACATCTGATCTGATTTGCATTACATTTAAAATTTGGTGCATTAATTTTTCCACATTTTAATAATTTTCTATATTTCAATATGGCGATTGGAAAAAAATCACAGTTTTTCCAAAAAGTCAATTTATCTTCGCAATGACAACTATAAAATAATTCATGTTTGAAATTGGAAATATCCTTCTTATGAATATGCAACCCTAGGAGTGGTCAATAATTTCTGCTAGAACCAAAGATGTGACGCAGTATTTCGAAGCAAACGCACACACTTTTGCCACACATCCTCATATGGGGTAGGTCAAGACGCGGCTGGGTAGCTCAGTGGTTACCCGTTCTGCTTACTGAGCAGATGTTCGGGAGTTCAATCCCAGGCCCGTCCCTTTCCTTCGCCACTTTGTCACTTGCCTCTTTCAATCACCACTACATTGAAAATAAAAAGCAGTCTACTGCGCTTCCTTTCATTGATCGCTTCACTTACCACAGTGCATCCATGATCTAAAAATAACCTGCCTCACTAACACAACTATCCTTCCCTTGGCAATTGTAGAGATGCAGTGGTGCTCACGGTCTCTTATAACAACGTTTGTCAAACTAATCATCCTTCTTCCCTCCTCCCCAAAAGACCGTGAGGACATGGCCTGCGCTGGTACTGATCTATAAATAGAATTATTGAACTTGTACATTGAAGATGTAAAGCTTCTCCCAAGCTCCATTTATGTGGTTCTCTGTGCAATTAAACTAGCTCTGATCAGTAAAGGAGTAGCAACTACAATATTGCACGGCCATTAAAAAAAAAACAAACATCCTCTGAACATTTATTTTCGTAAAATAATTTTCACGCCGTTTCGTAGACATGGATTTTGTACATAGAACAAATGTATCGTATATTGTATGAAACATTCATATTGTTTTTTATCTGGTGAAATCCTATCATTACACTTTTCTGTATAATGCACGAAATGAATTTCGTGAAAACCAACCAATCACTGTTTCACCAATCAAAGCGCTGTCGAGAGCTATAACTTCATGCTCATTAATCAAGCATCTTCTCAAGAGTCATCATGGCTTAGTGAGATCAACCACGGATTCAGTATCAGCTCTGATAAAAAAATCAGGTTCGAATCCCATGTCAGAATCATTAAAAATAACGCTGGACAACTTCACGTGGTTGCGCTTTTTTTTCGATTACATTTCAAGACGATAAAGTAGATCTGTCAGTCCTTCATGCAACAACCAGAGAGAAGTTTCTTTTTAATTTGTGACAAAATATTCGTTGCTTTTTGTATTGTTTTCGTACAATGCACGAATGTTCTTTCTTTGTCAACAAAGGCTTCATGCTTTTGACAGTTGCGCGTGTACCATTAATTACGAATGTATCTTCATAAAAAGTACAAATCAGTTTCGTTGCAGAAAACAACGAATAGATTTGTAAGTATTACCTTCGATTTTGTAATGTAAACTAAAATTAACTTTCAGTGCATGTTGGGTAGGTCAAAGCAGGAACGGATCCGCTACCTTGACTGGCAAAAATGTGCTCGATTGATCGTGCTCAAATACCGCCAATGGCACAGAGCAGTTTTAGGGATGTGAAATTTCTGTTTTTACACTTCCTGAAGGCTACATGTATCCTCCGGAGAAGGGAGGGGTCTCAAGCCACCGTAAAAAAAACCTGCCTCCAAAAACTCCCACATTCCAAATTAGGTTCCATTTGCTTGATTAGTTGTTGCGGTATGCAGAAATTTGTTTCTCAATGTGTATGGGATCCAGCTCTCCCCTAGATGCCAAATTTGAATCCATTTGCTTGATTATTTCTCGAGTTATACAGAAATTCGTGTTTCCTTTGAATGGAAGCCCCTCTTTCCAGATGAAGAAGGAGTTTTGAACCATCGAAAGAACCTTCTCCGGCCCCAAAAACTCCTGCATATAAATGTTCATAATAGTATGTTTGGTTTAAATTTGTGTTTCATTTGTATGAGAGCCTCCTCCCCCTCTTCCAAGGAGGAGTGGGGTCTCGAACCACCGTAGAAACATTTTTTGCCTACAAAAACATACACATGCCAAATTTGGTTCCATTAGCTTGACTAGTTCTTGAGGTATGCAGAAATTTGTGTGAGAGTCCCTCCTTCCAGAGAGAGGGGGGGTTTTGAATCATCATAGAAACATTATTTGCCTCCAGAAAACCCCCCATGCCAAACTTGCTTGACTATTTCTTGAGTTATGCAGAAACTCCTTCTTCATTTGTATGAGAGCCTCTCCTTCTAGAGAGAGAGAGAGAGAGAGAGAGAGAGAGAGAGAGAGAGAAAGAGAAGAGGTCTCGAAAACCCCTGAAAACCCCACATGCCAAATTTGATTCCATATGTTTGATTGGTTCTTGAGTTATGCAGAAACTTCTGTTTCATTTGTATGAAAGCTTCTCTTTCTAGACAGGGGAAGGGCCTCAAACTGTCATATAATCATTTTTTACCTTTTGAAAAACTCTCACATGCTAAGTTTGGTTTCTTTTGCTTGATAGGTTCTCGAGTTAGGCAGAAATTTGTATTTCGTTTGCATGGGCGTCCCTCCTTCCACATATCGAAGGGGGTTCTAACTATTATAAGAACCTTCCCCGGCCCCAAAAACTTATCCATACAAAATTTCACGCCGATCGGTTAAGTAGTTTTTGAGTCTATAGATAGAAGCAAAAGGAATTTGAGAAAACAAGGTTTTAAGATTGTTGTAAACAAGCTGTGTAAGTTCTCATGAACCTGACTAAAATATGAAACCTATTGGCACCTCTTGGTGTCATAATAAAACCAAATTCTTTTCTAGAGACTTTGATAAAACAATGTTTTGGCAATGTTTCTTGATATAGGTACAATTTCCAAAACATTTTCAAGTTAAGAATTATTAATTATGAATTAGAAAGAAACACATATATTTAAAAACAAGATTGATCGATTGATGCGGTATGTTATGAGTTTATGCAGCAACTTTAAAAACAATAAACTCCCTAAAACACTTGTGTTTTTTTCATGAAACTTCCGAAATCATGAAATGTTTGAAATGTCTTTTTTTTGTCAAAAACTTTGCTGAAGACACCATTTTGATTAAACGTACCGTTTTATAGTATAATTATTCTTATACATCAGTCGCATTTATACATACATAGACAAACAGAAGCATTGAATTTTCTGCGTTATGTAATGCCAATAAAGGGAATGCTAGATTTGGCAGAAAATAATGGGATATTTCATGTAAATTTACGCCAGATAACGCCTGAATCTAGCCTGTGGTATGAAAGATTGTAAACATTGTTGTATGGCACATGAAAGATTGCAAACAATTTCGTTGTTTACGCCTCCTTTGGCTTGGAATTTAACGAGGGATAATTTTACGCGCCTGTTAAAATTCATTACTTTTTTGTGATAGGCTTTTCTGGAAAGTGAATTATTTCTTAATAGGAGGCAACGATATGAAAAATGGCGTTTTGCATGATATGAAATGTTGTGCAAAGTTTCAGCTAAATAAAAAATTATGAATTAAAATAAGTGATATTTTTGGTGCTGTTGCTTGGAGCCGCCCCAATGCGTTGTTGGCGTCGTGGCGATGTGTGGGAGGCAGATTGCAGATGCAAAAAGTTTAATTTATCATAACCGCCAACCGTAATTGTGTTTGCGATGTTGCTCTAGTGGGTTTGTGGCAAGCTGGCGGTATACGACTGCAAATGTATCTCCATATAGCCCGCTTGAAATTCAAATGCATCATGCGCATTTATTTTAAATGCAAAACAGCTCGCTAGACAGCCGCTCCACTGCACTTGAACGTAGGACGTGCGAAAAGATGTTCTCATTTTATCTCGACTTTTTTTTATGAAAGGAGTGTGCTTTTCTTATGTTTCTTTGCTTCCACGCCCAACAGAATAACAGTTTTATAAACCTATCCGATTTGCTTATAAATATTTACCAAGAAAATCGCTACCAATCGACTTATGCAAATCCTAGCCAAACCGTAAATCGAACCCATCACCTTAAGCATAAACTTTATAGTTACGCCGTTACCCAATGAACCAGGGAAGATCCCACAAACTGATACGCCACATCAATATTCCGCTCCACAAACGGGATTGAAAATCAGCCGAAATTGCTAAATGAATATTCTAAAATCATTCATTCATTGCACTTCCTAAATCAATCGAGTGGTGAATCAAAACGAAAATCCGAAATCCGTTCTCCATACCAACAAAGAGCGGTCGATTTTGTCCGATTCTTTCTGAGCCAAGCGCTTCGCCAAGCCTCGGTTCGAACGGAACAGGAATGTCGGAATTCGTATGGAAATGCCGTAATCAATCAACGCTTCAACAGCTTCAATTGCAAATTTCTATTCATGCCTGTCTCGTTTCTGTTCCGGAATTGTTCGCTATTTTGATATTTTCCGAAAGAGAGACTCTCCAGGCAAGTGTAATAATTCAATTCATTAATTTATTTCGCCTAAACTAACTGGATTCATTGCATTTCGGTTACGATTAATGATACGTGCCCAGCTAGCTGTGAATAATTCCCATACTTTTCGCTCGCTCGAAATAAACACCGACCACTCCAACCGAGTAGGCACTGACTGCTGTGGTTGCATCACTTGAACCATGGGCAATTTAATTGGGAGGGTAGTTTTTCCCGTTTTCGACGTTGCCCCGGAGGGTTAATTAACCACCAACCCATGCCGGAGTGGTCCGCTGGCGGTGGCGGTGGTTGTTATGGTAGATGAAAACTGAGTCCTATACATCTTCAGAGAACTCTTTGATGGGTTGGTTCTGGGTTTGACCTTTTCATATGTCTCGGGCTGGGAAAAAGAGCATTTCTGCAGAAAGCATCTTGAATTTCAGTTTCGGTGAAGGTAGGTAGGTATTCAATTGCTCTTGAAAAGGCACCCAACATGAACGCTTGTGGCTACACCAATGTTAAATGTTTGATAAGATGTGTCCTGCTTAATTTACATTTCCACTTGTTTTTTCGGGGAGGGTGGAAAACGATCGATGTTTCGGTTGAAATGTACGTCATTGAGCATTTTCCAGCGTCATTCATTCAAACGGGTTTCCAGGAATCGAATCGATGTACATATTTTGGGTCGCAGCCAAAGGCTGATGGAGTAATCATGCGATATTTTCGTTTCAACTCTCTCCAATCGAATACTTCTGTTTTATCCATCTTACAAAGAATGGTATTGGTCCCAGTGAACGATATTGGATTATTGTTTTAAAACGCTGATCGGAGAAGGGTGTGAGCGTTGTCCAATGAATTATGGAAAAACACTTCATGTGGTAGCTGCAATCATTTAAGAAAGCAATAAAAATCAATTGTGCCATTGAGAATCAGAATTGGAACATCTTGACTTAGTTTGAGAACTTGGATTAATTCGAGCTTAAATTAATTTGAAAAAGAATCGAAAGTTGTTCTGGACCAAACCCCAAACACGTGGAATGATCAATTTTCTAACACAAATCCATTCGTTAGAAAGGTCACATCACAACATAGGTGGATCAAACCGGGTTTTGTTTTAGGTTTAACCTTTGCAATACCCTTCCATTAATGATTTAAGATTTACGTCATTCAAGTAATGTCGCGTTGAGCATTATAACGTATCAGATGAAATATGAATAATGTTCAAATCCTCCCGTTGGTAAACCATACCCATCTCCTTCTTCTTTCAGCTTTAGCATTTCAAGCTTATTGCTGTCACAATTCGCTTATTGCTTGCTCTCAACTTAGTGTTCTAAATGCACTTTCACAGTTATTAATTGAGAGCTTTCGATGCCAGGTACCATTTTTGCATTAGTATGATTGTGTGGCAAGAACAATCATACCCTATTATGCCCAGGGAGTCGAGAAAATTTCCAACAGTAAGTTTTACCCAAAAGTAAGTTATGTGTACCCAACGGTAGGTAAACATACCTAAATCCAACGTTGGCTTCCTACACTTAACCGCTCCGCTGGGTACTTTTTTCTAAGCGTGTACACCACAAACATTGTAAATCATCACCGTTTCCTGCTACTAGAGATCCTGTTTCACCACTTTCATCTGATTAATTCGAACAGCTCGTGGTGTTTATGGATGTAATCGGTTCCACTAAAATCAATACTGATCGGGAGTGGTGACGAAACCGAAACGTCCTCCACCAAATGCTCCTCGTCTTCGTAAGCGCTAAAACGATAAGTTCATGAAAAAATATATGGTAGAAACTAACTAAATTTACTCATCCATCGATTAACCAAAGCTTTTGCATGCGGAAAAAAAACTGCGTTTAAAACAAATACTTAGAACAACTGTTGGAAATGAAACATGTTTCAACAGACCCGAAACTATTTTGTACTGAATACGAAACCTCTTTGTTTATGTTTTGATTCTTTGGCGTTTCAGTATTCAGAGTTACCAAATAATTGATTTAAAACATCGGAAGTAAACAGTGCTGCTAGTTTCACAGCGCTAGCATTTTGATATTTTTTTCTGGAGACACCATATTTCGTGAAGCGTGGATTAAATTTTGTTTGAAACGAGAGAACCCGGGCGCCATTTTCAGAGATCTGATAAACCGCAAGGTGAAGCGTGATTTCGTTTATCGAACCATCAAAAGGTGCCGTTATCATTGGAAATTGGACTGGGAAAGATTGTAGGCTTCCATTTAGAAAAATGTGCCAGATAGTGACTGGAACTTTCCACGATTCTTAAGTGCGGCGTCGGTCATGGTTTGGGGTGGAATTTGCAGGCGTGGAAGTTTTTGAGAAAGCCGTTAAACCATGTTTCCAGTCAATGTTTGAAAAGATGGAGCAACATCCGGCACGGAAAATCTTGTCCAGAGATGGTACAGAGAGAATTTGGCAGACTTTTTGGTTAATGATAAATGGCCTCCAAGTTCACCAGAGCTCAATCCGTCGGACTATTTTGTGTGGTCATACATGCTGCCAAAGGTGAATGAGCACAAGGCATCAACTTTGGTACAATGCAAGTCCGTAATCCAGAAAATACGGGACGAGATGCCAAAGGACGTGGTGCGTGTCGCCTGTGATGGGTTTGTGAAACGGTTGAAGCTGTTCAAAAGGGTTAAAAGGGAGTTATTCCAAAACACATGCTGTGATATATCCGTTTGACATTGCCTTTAATCAATGATGTCCATAGTAAAATCTGCGTTGCAAATAAGGAATAAATGCTCTTTCAGTTTGTATGAGAATATATTGGACACGGTGTACAGTTAGAACGATGTTCAATACGAATCATGTATAACTTTGTGAACACGAAATTTTCAAACTTACTTGCCGTCGTTTGATGTTTGTTTGTGGTCCACGTGAGGCACAATGGATTCGGTGTACAGTTTTCGATGCACAGAAACGTACACCGGACATTACTTCTCGAACGAGAGAACTCTTCAAGAAGACCCGGGTGCAACTGAATAAACCTTTAGAACAACTCCCAAGTTCATAAACTTTATTGGGCTAACGAGGCAAATTGCCATGGGGATCCGAGCAGGAGTGAATAACTTGACAACTGGCTTGGGTATTTCAGAGCGCTACATACACGGTAAAATACCAAAAATTATCCCACAATATTATACAAATTCCAAATTGTGGTAAGACGATACCAAAATAGTACCTCTCAGGTATTCTCAGGCATCCCAAATAACTTTTTTTTTATTCGAGAGATATGTTGCTTGCAATTCTTAGGTATTTTGCTTAGGTATTTTACCTCTTAATCTGAGCTCTTTAATACCAAGGCCAGTTATCAAGAACAAAATTTGGTAAAATTAGGTATTCATATGTTGTTGTCTCTTGCTCAGGTATCAAGACAACCCGGGCAGGAGCGAATAGCTTGATAACTGGTCTTGGTATTAAAAAGCTCAGATTCAGAGGTAAAATATTTGAGGATAATACCATAAAATTGATCCCATAATGTTAAAAGACAAAATAGTACTTCTTAGGTATTCCAAGGTATTCAAAATAAAAAGTTTTGTTATTCGAGAAATATGTTGCTTGCAATTTTTAGGTATTTTGTTGAGGTATTTCACCCCTTAATCAAATTTAGGTATTCATATATTGTTGTCTACTGCTCGGGCAGTTATCAAAATCAAAATTAGGTATTCATTTTGTAATTTGTTTTGTTAAATAGGTATTCACATGTATTTTTTTCTGCAATGTATTCATGATGTCAGTTTTTCTTGCGGAATAATCCAACGGAATATTATTCGGCAAGGAAAAGTGGCAGCCCCATTGAGATTTCCTGGGCAGACGTTACTAACGTTGCGAAGTTTATCTTCCTTTTCATCTACATACAAGGTAAGTAATTCCGACAGTAAAAGCATTTCTTGACCATTACTTGTCCTATCCTTACGCACATTACTTTTTAGTTGCATACTAGCCTATGAGAAGCACCTTTGGGCTGCATTACCACTGATCTGGCAATACTAGTATGATTTTTGCACAATGGTAAAGAACCAGGTCTGCCCTGGGACCTGTTATTTCAAGTTAAACTACCTCAAAGTTTTGCCAGTGCTCAGGGCAGTTTGGTGGGTTAATGTATTTAGATACAAAATCCACAGAATTAACCCATTTGAAGTAGTGGCAAAAGTAGCATAATCGGACCAACACAACGTGCTTTGATCATGCTGACTCAAAACGGCAGTGTCTTAGGTCTCGAATAGTTCATTCCGTTTGCCCCAAGTGCACATGGCTTATCAAATCAGGTACTTCGAAGCGAATTTCGACAGCTTCGACAGATTTGAGACGATCATCTTTAGCCAACTTTTCCTGACCTGTGAAATATTCCTGTTCCGGCAACTCCCTCGAATCCCTCGAAAACTGACCGCCACAAGAAAAAGCCCACTATAGTGTTCAGATAACATTTTGCTACAATATGAAAAATTAACAGTATTAGGCAAGTATGCAGCTCAGAAGTAGTGTGTAGTAGAATAGGGCAAGTAATGGTCAAGAAATGCTTTTACTGTCGGAATTACTTACCTTGTATGCAGCTGAAACGGAAGGCAAACTTCGTTTCGTTAGTAATGCCTGCCCATGTAATCTAAATGGGGAAGTCACTTTTCCTTGCCGAACAATATTCCGTTCGATTATTCCGCAAAGAAAACTGGCATTTCACCCATACTGGAGCAGTTGTCAAAATTACTTCGGTAGAAATGGCAAAAATTTCTTCAGGTCTTTACTTGTCAGCTGCATACTAGCATAGACTAGCTCTAATACCAGTAGGTCCCCAAACAAATACGATTTTTTCTTGGCTCAGTCAGTACTACAGGGTTCGGCAGAAAATAATGCGAAAATGTTCAAACTTGAATATTGGGTTAATTCGTGTAGCTAGTAACTAATTTCTGTTGAAAGTATATTTGTTTATGTTTACTTTCAAGTGCTGCATCCAAACATTCTATTTGTTTTATTGCAAATTCGTCAAAATGTTCGCGGAAAGAAGCGATCACTAGTTTGTTGCTCGCCCAGAAGAAGCCGAAAGAGATTATCAAGGTGGTAGGGTGCCATTTGGCAACAGTTTACTGCATAAAAAAGTCCCTGCAGGATGGTCTTTAGCAGCGGAAGCCGGGAAGCGTGATCAAATCGGTCCGGGAACGTGGTCAAATCGGTCCCTTGCAAAAATTGCTTGCAACCCGGAGCGTTCCATAAGAAAATTTGCAAAGGAAGCCAATATTTCGGAGAAATCCATGCGGAGAATCATCAAAGAAGACCTGCATGCATCTTCCAGAGCCAGAGTGAAACGCCACTTGATTACGGACCGGGTCAAGGAACTACGAGTGACTCGTTCCAAGAGATTGCTTTCCTTGTTGAAGAAGGAAAAAATGATAACCCTGTTCTCCGACGAAAAGCTTTTCAGCATCGATGCTGTGGACAACAGCAACATGGACCGGTTCATTTCACCGCAGAAAATGAAGAACTTTCCGGAAAAAGTGAAATTCAAATTTCAAACCAAACATCCAGCTGGTGTCATGATGTTTTGCTTGGTGGCGTCCAACGGTTAGAAAATACCGCCCGTTTTCATTGATGCTGGAGTTAAAATCAATACCAAAGTGTATATCGGTATTTTAAAGGACCAAGTGCTTCCCTGGGTGAAGGCCAACTTCTCCGAGGACCAAAACGTTGTCCTACAGCAGGACGGAGCCAATCGAACCCAACAATGGTTGAATGATAACATGAAGTTTTGGCCGAAGGATTTCTGGCCCCATACCAGTCCAGATCTTAATCCGTTGGAATATTCGATTTGAGCACGATTTGAAGCACGAGCCTGCCAGATTTGAAGCACGAGCCTGCAAAACATCACACCGTAGTGTGAAAACCCTGAAGTCAACCATAATATTCTAATGGCAGTCAATGTTGGAGGTCTACGTCCGAAAGGCATGCTCTGGTTTCCGGCGTCGGCTCGAGGATGTTATTAATAAAAATGGAGGACACATTGAATAAATTTGTTTAGAAGGACTTTATAAAGATAACTGCACATCAACATTTTCGATATTATTGCTTGAAATAGTTGAAAATGGGATTTGAAAGAAATAGAACAAACTTTCGCATTATTTTCTGCCACACCCTGTAACATTCTACAAGAAAGGTGCGAAAAAACTTGTTTCAACAAAAACGCACTGACCAAGAACATAATTGATTTCTCATCCCAATGTGGCCTCGAACGACAAAATGTCTGATAATTGCGATTGGTTTTCTACACAAGCTACGAACAATACTACTAAATAAAACTGCACGAGCTGACCAGGAAGTCTACTGCAGCCCCAAATAATAGTTCACTGCACACGACATCCTCACCGAATCATTTTCGTTGCCTAAAAACGCCTTGGCCCTCTCAATTCTGAACTGGTTCTGCTGTCTGCGGCCGCTCCACCATACTGGAGGTTAAGTTTACAGAAATTCGCAAAACACCTGAACATTTTTCGTTACCCATAAAGTGGCCATGTACCACAGTACAAAAAAAACACGTCCGTTCGTGGCCAAAGCACACTTCGATCCCATTGAAAGTAAGCTGAAGACAAATGGACATGAAAAAAAAACAATAAGTAATGTTTAAATCATCTATGGTGTGTAAGTGGCAAACCAGCCCAGGAGGCTGAAAGCCACCCAAATAAAGCAAAAAAAACAAATCTACGGTATAGAATCAATAAAACAATATTATCTAATATAATGACAATGATTGAACTGTTAAATCAAAAACTAGCCTATTGAGTAAAAATTTCTAAAATTATTATATTCAAGTCACGAAAATACAAGTAATGATAAAAATGGTAATGCTGATGATAAAGATTAATTGTTATGGTAATAAATAAACAATGTCATATAAGATAATATAAATAGTGAAGGGATATTACAATGCAATTGGACTGAAAATTACATGTGCGCCAACTGTGGTTTTGTTGCAATTGTAGACAAACTTGCACATCCATTATGAACCAGAAAATTCAGACAAACGGCTGTCATTATGAGAAAAAAATGAATTTTAAATTTTAAATTATTTTACAATATTAAATTATCAAGCCATTGTTTACGTTTGTCAGTTTGTCAAACTAGGAGCCTGGCAACCCTATCTCATTTATTTGTGTTTGACAGTATGCAACATATCGTGGGCCTTATTTGAATAAGACTCGTCTTACGTTTGTTACTACGGGTACGAACCCCAGTATTATTTACAAACAATGAATCTTTAGACGTTTGGATGTTAGAGATGTTGACTACAGCTATTGTCCGTCTGCCAGGTCCCTGATTAGGCCGTATGGAAAAATCTTTGTCGAAAATGTCAGTAACTCGATTTTGAATTCGTGAAGGTTTATACCTGGTACAGACATACAACGTACAGCGTTGTACGAACTGTCAAATACTTTAATCCAGTACTTAAAAAAAATCAGTGGGGTTGTGTACAAGGCACGACCGGTTGACGTAGACTACGTTAAACCAAGTGATGCATTTTAATGTCAGGGAAATTCTGTGTGGTTATTATTAGCGTTAAAAGGGTTTCAATTATTCGTGCCGGTCGCTTACCCTTGCCGATAGAAACAGTTTAAGTCATAATATGACGGGTGCGGCTCTTATAGGTCATTAGACCAGCGTTTTGAAGCCAGTATGTAAGAAAATTCTATTGTACGCTCTTGAGATATTATTTGATGGCCCTGAAATGGGCCGTTTGGTTTTATGAATTCAGTATGTGGGAAAATTCTCTTGTACACTCTTTATAACTCTTTGGTGGCCCTGAAAAGGGCCTTTTGGTTTAAACGATGACACGGCCACGGTTGCACGTTTTACGATGGACTATCTTTAAGGCCTAGAAGATAGTTGAGGATCTGTTAGGGAATATAAAATTAATGATAGTTTTGCTCATTCTTATAATCATAATCGCTTGACATTACTAAATATTATTCATCGAAAATCAAAATCGTTGGACGGTGGTTCAAGAAAACTGCATAATATTGCTGGCATTGCAAACGGAGGTCACGAACGAAGCTTAAAGCGGCAGAATCTTCATCACGACTAGTTGTTTGATCACAGTTCAAAGCCAAGTCGAGATATAGGTATTTGTTAGTTCTACCTGAGTCGAAAACTTTCGATGGATATGGATATCATCAAAGATTCTTGTTCGAACGAATTTCAGTTTATTTATTTCATCGCTCCGGGCATTCATTTATAATATCGCTCCGGCCATTCGGTATACTATACGGAATATAAAGCTACTTTATAACATCCAAATGACTTTCTCATGTGATCTATCGGCCACTCCGTTTCAAACATTAAAATTCCCACTATATTCATTTAGTTATATAGGTGTTGGTATGAATAAGCCCTTCGACCGGTGATTGATCAGGCAATACCAGCGAACTGGTTTGCCTACTTTAAAAAGTCATTGCAATCGGATGACCAAAATTATTAAGGCCAGAAGGGTGGACCTCAGAAATAACAATTTTTCCGACAAGATCCGGTCTCTCCCAGATTGTGCAAAGCCGTTCTGGAAGTTGACAAAAATACTAAAAACTAAGCCAAGACCCATTCCACCGTTGAACCCACTTGACAGCAATCGCTCCACGGATCGCTTAATTACTTCTGCAGAGAAGGCTGTTGGAGACAGGTCAACACTTCGTCAGCTCCCACAATCTTGGACAAAACATCTTCAGTCCACACGAAGCTGCCGTTAGCGAGCTTGTAAACAACATCCATCTAAGTCCCAATGACTTTTCAGAAGAGTTGGAAATCTCAGCTGATGATTTGTTTACCTATATCAAAGCTTCTAAGAACATGAAGGCCCCAGGGTTCGATAACATCATGAACTTGGAGCTCAAGCAATTGAGCCCCCAGTTCTATAACCATCTGGCGTTGATTTTCAACCAATGCTTGCGACTTAGCTACTTTCCTTCGTGTTGGAAGTCAGCTAAAGTCATAACCATCCGGAAACCTGGGAAAGATCCTTCGTGTTCCAAAAGCTATAGACCAATCAGCCTTCTCTCAGGAGTATCGAAACTATTTGAGAAAGCAATATACCGTCGGCTTCTTTCATTTGCCGACGAGCTTAACATCTTGCACGACGAACAATTTGGCTTCCAACGTGGTCGGTCGACAATTCAACAACTTAATCGAGTCATTAACATCCTCAGACGGAACAAGTCTGTTTCGAAATCATCTGCCATGGCACTTCTCGACATCGAGAAGGCCTTTGATAACGTGTGGCACGATGGCCTGGTGTACAAGCTAAAACGATACAATCTTCCCATCTTCCTGGTGAAGATAATCAAAAAGTATCTGTCGGACAGAATATTCCGTGTTTCGCTGCAAGGTGCAGTTTCCGATGCACAGGAGATTTCCGCCGGTGTTCCGCAGGGAAGTATACTAGGTCCACTTCTGTTCAACCTATTCACCTCGGACATACCCCCGCTCCCTGAAAATGGATCTCTGTCGTTGTTCGCCGATGATACCGCAGTCGTCCTCACTGGTAGGGTAATAAGAGCGCTTACAGCGAAACTGCAGCGAAGCCTGAATGTTCTTTCTAAATATTTCACCGAATGGAAGATCTGTATCAATGCGGCGAAGACCCAGGTCATCCTATTTCCACACTCCAACACTCCCAAACTTGTTCCACCTGAGGATTGTAAAATAAGCCTAAACAACACAACGGTTGAATGATCCAAATCAGCTGTCTATCTTGGCGTTACCATAGACAGCAAGCTTATTTTCAGAGAGCAGGTTGACAAAACGTCACAAAGTGTAACCTTCTGTTAAAGCTACTGTACCCATTGATCAACAGAAGGTCTACATTATCCCTGAAAAACAAGCTTGCTGTCTACAAGCAAATCATACTTCCAGTCATAGAGTATGGCATGCCAATCTGGGAGAGTTGCGCAACTTATTTTGAACTTATATTTGAACACGCTGAAGTTTCAAGTGATGTGTTTATCACTTGAAACTTCAGCGTGTTCAAAATAAGTTCCTCAGAATGATCCTGAACACCCCTCCAAGGACAAGAACATCTGAGGTCCACCGTCTGGCCGAGATAAAAATGCTCCACGATCGTTTAAGTGAGTCTATCAATCGGTACAGGGCACGCTGCCTGACATCGGATCACCAGGTCATTCGGAATCTTGTTCCCCACCCCTAGGATTTTCAAATTGTAGTTTTAGTTTTAGATTAGGTAGGTTATCAAATTTTAACAAACAATGCCCCAAGGGCTGAACTGTAAAAAATAATCAAAACACAAAACACACCTAACACATAAAACCGTAAAACATAAAACAAAGCTGAAGAGCCCAATGGGCTACAACACTTTATTTGTAAAATTTGTTTATAAGACAATGAATTGATAGATAAAAAACAATAGATGATTGCCTTGCTTCAATTTGAAAACTGTGCTAGGAAATTTGGTAAATTTACTCTGCAAAATGACATTATAAGACATCACCTTATATTTGCGTTATTTTCAATAGTTTACTATAGTTTGAGAATAATGTTTGACAATTAAACTGGAGCGCGGTAAAATTTCCGACCGATTGAGGAAGAAATCATGTAAATCTATCGAGGATTATTTGAGTTATTCGCGTACAAAACGTACGGTTTTTCGTGACGGTCGCAATTTTTTAGATTTTCATTTGACACCCTATCCTTGCCGTAAGACGTAGTCTACGTCAACAGGTATTAGACTAAAGGTGTACAACGCTGTACGTTGTATGTCTGTACCAGGTATAACGAATACTATCTGGGAAGTATCGTCAACACTTCTCGTCAATCGGTTTTATCCTACTGATGAACGCCTTCGCAAAATTCGTAAATGCAAACAGTTGCAGCAAGCTGTGATGGAAATGTCGTTGGCCTTCGTCGAACTCAGCATTTGCTAACATGACTTATTTTGGGACATTTAATGAACACGAGTTAATATTTAATTTTAAATCTGCCTACGTCATGTTTCCTCATTTAAATAGAAATATGCCTTAGCACCAGTAACTCCGATCGAATTCCTTTTCCGAAAACTCCAAACCACGCACGATCTCAAACTGGTTCACTGGAAGAAAGCAGCCAAGCAGGGATTGCTTCTTTTCTTGGAATCCCTAAATTTATAAAATTTTATCCTTCAAGGAGTGGTGGTGCGAGGTACTGTTCGGAAAGTAGAAAGAAGAAAATAAAAAGCGACGGATTCTAACCGCGACGGGGTTTGGGTTCTCTCTTTCAGCTGGGGTTGTTTATCCATGTACAAGTTTAATCCCCCGCCTGTCTTGGCCCGGCATTATTCTCTATCTAACCACTTTTCTCGCCTTTTCCGTTCATATCTTTCTCTCGACAGGACGTTGCCTTCATCAACCCGGCGAACGTTGTGTTCGTCTACATGCTGGTCCGGGAGCTGGTGGACGGCGAGGAGACCAAGGAGGCTGAACTACAGGCGGCGGTGCTGACCTGTCTCTATCTGTCCTACTCGTACATGGGCAACGAGATAAGCTACCCACTGAAACCGTTCCTGGTGGAGGACTCCAAGGATAAGTTCTGGGATCGGTAAGTTGGTGATTTTTTGGCCAGATTTCAACGCGGTTTATCATATTGCATCGTCATGGGTTGGGTAGATACAGATGACTAGGAAGATTGTTTTAGGATTTAAAATAGGAACATACTTCAAGAAATTTTGAGCATGGAGCAGTTGAATTTATGAATTGAATTTCAATTGAATTAGAATTGAATGTGAACTGAATTTTAATTGAATTTCAATATCAATTTCCATTTCATTTGCAATTTTGATTTCGATGATTTAGATTTCAATTTCAATAGACCAGCTTTCAAAGTCACTAGAGTTGAATCAAACGCATTCTAACCTACCACTCGCTTCTTACAGATGCCTCCTGATCGTGAACCGCCTGTCGTCCAACATGCTACGAATCAATGCCGAGCCGGGCTTCTTCACCGAGATCTTCACCGAGCTGAAGGCCTGCGGTATGAACTCGTCCAGTTCGAACGCGAACCTGCCGTGCGGTGCGGCTTGACGCAGCAACAGCAGCAGCCGCCATCCCCGTGAGGTTGTTGTCCGGCTGTCGATTGCCGGTCAGCAGCAAAAGTACCAGCACCAGACGACCCTCCAGGAACTAACCAGTGTAGTTTGAGCTGGAGTGAGGTGTGAGCCTACGACCTCCCGTCGGGACGAGACAACGAGAGCCTACTAACACTAATACATACTAGCAGCTAAACAGCCATAGATCGTTCATAGTCATTCAACAAGGATATCTAGGTGGAATACGGAATGTTGCAAGCAACATAACTGCAACAAATACTTGGATTTTCTGGATAAAACCAATAGCAACAAGAAAGCAGTTCACACAAATGGGCTCAAGTTTTCGAACCAACGAATGCGGTCTCACACAAGCGTCGGTATGTCAACTAAGATATCGAGGGTCGTCAGTCAGTAGATCGGTCAGTAATTCACATTGAAGCTAAAGAAACAAAAACTGCACTTGGAGGGAAAAGAACGCTAGTATTTTTGTTTATGGTTTTTTCATAACCCCATTGAAACAGTAGTGATTCCCAAAATTAGAGTAAAGAAAAAAGTGAAGTAAAGAAAACAGTTGAAACAAACTAAAGAAAAAAACACAAAAATATTTAGACACGTTGAAATTGTTTCAAAAAAACCAAGAGAAAAAAAGAATTCTGTCGAACACGACGATTGTGAAATTGAGGAACAAAAATATGTAGTTTTCAGGTCTTATTCTCCATTCCTCCAAGAAACCAGAAAACCAAAAGGCAAAGAGCGAGTTTACCAGAAACCAAAACCAAAACCAAAAGAAATACGGGGGAAAAAACCAGCAAAATGTGATTCGATGAAATTATATTAAAATTAGACGAAATTTATGAAGAAGTTAGGAATACTAAGAAAATTCAATCACACACCCAAACGAACGGACGGAGCCGAATTCTCGAATCGAGACAAGCGAAAGATGGCGGTTAGGATGATTTGGCCGAAGGATGTAAATCTCCAGTTTTTTGTTGGATTGATTTTTAAAGAAATGAAAGTGTTTTACAGGCCTCCCGCTATCGCGGAAGCAGGGATAGACAGTGATGGATGGTAAAAACAAATTTGAAACCCTGGCAACCGATAAGAACCGATGAAGATTGATTTAACACGCTAATTTGGCTACCCAAAAGTGAGTAAAGATAGTTTGTAGTGGTAAGATGACAAACAGTCAACATCGGCTTGAATCCGATTGATATTTACTTATTGTCAACGTGTTAGTCCTAACCATCTTTACTCACTTTTGGGTAGCCATACTTCCGACGAATTTGAGTGCATCGTACTCAAATTTTGATTGTTTAGAAATAGCGTGCAAAGCAACTCAGAGTATAGCTGTCTCACGCCTAGCCTACTGTGCAGTTTTGGATGTTTTATCCATCATACAACAATTCGCTTTTAATTAGAATTTAATTGGAAGCATTTTAAAATTATCGTCTTATACTTGAACATGGATGCTTTCAGATTTATAACCACTCCATGTCTTTTCCTTTTTTCAGTAAGCTCTATTTAGTAAGCATGTACTTTTTCAAGCAATTACAGAGACAAGACGTTCATATTCGATCTGCTTCTTGTGTAAAGCTTTAAACCGACGACATTTCAAATGTATGTCGTTATGCTCCTGCTGGGATAACTGTCACGTTATTGTTTATCAATACAAACCCTAGCACATAACCTGAAAAGTTTTGTTTGTTTTTCTCTGCACTTGCTTTTTATACCGGCTGCCCATATTAACTTTCACACACGTTTTTCAAGAAAAGGAATATGGACATCAATGTCTGTTCTCTGTGAAGCAACCCAAACTGAAGTAATATCTACACAAATCGATCGAACTATAGCAACTGAAAAGTTATTAAACAAAGTTGGTAGTGACAAGATAACATACACTCTCGCAGCACTTTACTCAATTTTTGAGTACAATTGTATGCTATCTCTTTTTCTCTCACAGAAATGTTACTCAATTTTCGTAAAAAGTGGATCTACTCAAAAATTGAGTTGATCCACTTTTTGACGAAAATTGAGTAACATTTTCGTGAGAGAAAAAGAGATAGCATACAATTGTACTCAAAAATTGAGTAAAGTGCAGCGGGAGTGTATAGTCCACAACGTCTTGAGTCCGATAAAATGTTGACTAATTGTAGACTTCTCGAGTAATTCATGATTAGGGCCAAAAAGACAATTGTAAACAATGACTTCATACGCTGATCTCTCACGAATCACACGAGTTCTACGATGTCCAACTACACCAAATGGTATAGCAAACATTGCTCTACCAGATGCTGCTTTCAATTCACAAGAGTGTTTTGAAATTTGCGAGAAATCAACGTTTAAACTCATTGTTTACAATTGGCTTTTAGGCCCTAATCATAAACTACTCGAAACTTGTTACTTTCTACTATATTTATCGGCTTCTGAGTTGCTTTACTTTGGATCGATTTGAGTAGGTCATACTCAAATTTGAGAACTCCAGTTTTTTTTTTGTCGAAGCAGTCTGATTCGGATGGAACGGACAAGGGTTGATTAAAATATCGCGTAGAGTGCCTGTAGCTTCCGAAAACGTTCGAAGTATACACTTAGAAAATTTTACAGTATTCGGTAATTTTTTACCGAACTTTCAACAGCTGAACAGTTCGGTAATCAGATTAAACGGATTTTGGTAAAATTTGACAAGTTCCGGTAATTTTTTACCGGAATACTGTAAAATTTCAACGATTTTAACGAATTACCGAACTGTTCAGCTGTTGAAAGTTCGGTAAAAAATTACCGAATACTGTAAAATTTTGCTAAGTGTAGGCAGTATAAAGCAGATTTCCACGCTCACTTGAGTTGGGGCGAAAGTAGTACACAAAGACTTGTTTTTACACGGGGGATAAGTTCCTTTTTAACTAAGAAGCCGCGTAAAAAAGGCTAAATAGATTTGATCATTTATTTGTCAAGTGACCAGCCTAAGACGCGTCTCCCAGTCAGGCAAAATTGAGTTTATAAAACCCACCACCTTCCCAGGAATTGCAGTTCAAATTTCTTTAGGTTGCATATAGCCACTGTACAGAAATTTAAGTCTGCTCTTGTACACAACATCACAACTGCAAAGCAGATGTTCCGAGGTTTCACGTTCCATGTTACAGAAACGACAGATATCATTCTGAACCTGGCCAATGTTTTTCAAATGATATCTACTCGGGCAATGTCCGGTTACTAGGCCAGTATAGGTACAAAGAACTCTCTTATTGATTTCCAGAAGCTTTTTACTAATTGTAACATTTGGAATTATAAACCTTTTCGCTTGAGAACACTTTGTGGTGACCAACCAATTGGTCATCACCCTTTGCTCTTCCCAAGATTTTAATTCCATTTTTATGGCCCAGTATTATATACCGCAGAATGGTTCTAGGCCAATAAACTATGCATTTGAGCTCGTCTGCCCTTTCATTGCCTTCAATGCCACAGTGTCCCGGAACACAGAAATGACAGAAATGGTAGATAAATGACTTCTTACAATGATATCGAGAAAGATTTTTCATTACGGCCTAACTGACAAACGTAACAATGGCTTTTTTCTCGAATTTCTCGTAATTGAAAGCAAGCCTAATCGATCCACCACGGTCATTTCGAAGAGAAAGATCTCACCTATCCGATAGAATTGTAAGCCATGGGAAGCCTTTGTGCCACGAAAAATTTACGGAAGAAGCAATTGTTTACGTTTGCCAGTTAGTCGATATTTCCAAATTCACAATGTAAGCAATCCAATTTTCACATTTAATTCGCAATTTACATAGAATTCAAACAAATCATCCTAACCTGAAGAGCAGACCGTACTTGACCGTACTACAAAACGAAGTAAACCAGAACAAAGAAGGCAGTGAGTGGAGTGCAATGTTTTGAAAACAACCGGAAAACAGTATGACAAACTAACCAAAACTAGCCGCGGTATCCGACCTTTGTCTAGTGAGTAAGTGAATGTTAATGTTTGATTTTAGTGGTTAAACTAGTGACAGGAGGAACGGCGGAAATACGAAGCGAATGAATTTCGACGGATTCGAAAGTAACGAAAAATAAGAAGAAGCGAATGAACATATGATCTGTTGTGCAATGGTTGAAAATGTGTGGTGTAGTAGAAATAAGTTTGTTGAACACAGTCACTTTTGTTACTTGGTTTTTAGTTTAGTTCCAAGGTGGAATAGAAGCTTTTTGCGATGATCTCTGATAAAAAAAAAAACACATTGATATTTGAAAAAGAAAAACACAAACATACACTCATACACATTCCGTTAGGTAATATTGATACATATCAGGAATGTTCGGAACGAAAATACGTAAACCGGAAAGGATCTCAGTTTCAGTGTATTGATAAATTTCTACGTCATTGAAGCCCCAACCATTTTGGACGAACTCAACAAACAAACTCAAGATCAACAATTGAAGAGGCTTGAGGGTCCCTCTCGTGAATCGAAGGTAGTTCATACATACCA